>CAJVQA010003580.1:0-19164 GCA_910591915.1 Cetraspora pellucida | reverse complement strand
TTAAGAGTGAAAAGTAAGTTGTGACAAGAACGTTTCTGTAATAAATGAAATTGTAAATTCTGAAGGCCAAAGGCCGTCAGTACGTTTTTCTCAATGAGTTTAAATCCTAAAGACTTGAAACTTTCAGGATAAATGTAAAATTTAGTACTGAACAAGTTTACTTAAGAGCAAAAGCAAGTTAATTTAGTAAAATAAATAGTTATAAATGTTTTTGTATGAACGAATTTTTAGTTAAGATTTGTATAAAGGATTTGCAGAAAGAGTTTCCAATAATTATCACAAATAATTTTTTAATTACATAAAAGATATATATTTTATTATTATTATTTATTATTATTATTATTAAAAACTAAAATTGAAATTTTTTAAAGTTACAAACCATAACTCTTGATAATGCTTTAACAAACAATTTTGTTATTCATGAACTTGCTAAACAACTTATTTTTTTTAATTAATATTAATACTGAGCTATTTCAAATTGCAGCTTAACATATATTATAAATCTAATTATTCAGGATAGTATAAAGAAATTTTTAAATATTATTAAGAAGGTAAATATATAATTTTTTAAATTTAATTGCTTATATATTTATTATAAAATTAAATAAGTTTATTTTAATTAATATAGATTCATGATTGTGTTAAAGCAATTTATACCTTACCAAAATGTCATTAAGCTTTTGTTAATGCCTGTGATTATGATAATATTGATATAATTATACCTTTGCTTAATTGTACAACACATTGGAATTTGACAAATAACATGTTAAATTTTGCAATCAAAGTTAAACAAGTATTAATAAAACTTAAAAGACAAGATCATTGTTTTCAAATCTACCATCAGAAGATAAATAGGAACAAGTTAGTATAATGCAAGTAAACTTAAGATTTTTTATGAATGTAATTATAATATTTTTATATGCATATTTTATATTATATTTTAATTTTAATTATTAAAATATTTATTAAAGATACTAAGCAAATATCTATAAGTTCATATATAATACTTAATAATGCAATTATAATAATTTTTAAAATTAAATTACATTTACAAAAAATATAATCAAGTTTTAGTACATTTATTTGTGAATTTACTATACAAAAAAAAATTAATAAATACTGAAAAATACCAATATTTTATATTTAATTGCATGTATACTTGATTCATCATACAAATTAGAATGGTTTAGACACTATTATGAACAAAAAGAAAAATTAGCACAAGAAGAAGCTAAAAAGATTATAATTAATTTACAAACAAAGTATATACATATATGAAATTTTAAATTTATATTAGATATATATATATCTTATTTATTTATTTTTTATAGATTTGAAGAAACTTATATCAAGTTTTATTATAAACATTTATATACTGATACCTCTATTGAAAGGATTACAAGCACCTCACCTGATCTAGATTACCAATCTGATGAAGATTACCATCAATATGCATTTAAATGATCATGAATGAATACTAATAATCTTTATGAAATACAACAATACTCAAATAAACCAACAATTTCAAAAAATATCAAACCTCTTCATTGGTGAAAATCATATTATAATCAATTCCCAAATCTATCCAAGATGAACAAAAAACTTCCTAACTATTCCAGCTACAAGTGTACTATCCAAACAAATTTTTAGCTTAGCAGATAAAATTATTGACGATTGCTGTGTTAATTTAAATTCAAATACAGTTGAAGCATAAATATGTCAACAGAATTGGTTATCTAAGTGGGATATATTATTTTTTTCTATGCATAGTATAAAATTTAATAAATATGCTTATAAAATGTAAATTACTTTCTAATAATATGTAAATTTCTTAGAAAATATAAATTGCTTATAATATGTAAATTGCTTGTAATACATAAATTGCTTAAAGACAAATTGGTTCCAAACTTTAGTTTATATTATTGGATCCATGGGTTGACCATGGATTATACTATGTGGTAATGGGCCGGGCTTGGATCTATCCAATTAAATATGGGCCGAATTTGGATCTACATATTTTTAATGGTCTGGATCTGGACTTTGAAATATCCAGCCCGGCCCGGCCCATGCGGATCCCTAGTCACAATCATTCATAGTTAATTTGCTAAATACTGAGATGATTTTTTACATTTGAGCTTTTAATTAAAGTTGTTCAGAATTAAATTCTGAACTTTAATTAAAAGCTCGAAAGTAAAAAATCATCTCAGTATGTAGCTAATTGACTACGAATGATTGTGACCGTTCGTGACCAAACCAATCCCTAGTTACAAGTACGCATAAATCTTCTGACGGGCATGTTACACTAAATCTATTATTTTCACAATTTAAGATTTAATTTGTATTAATTTAGCAAACGGGAAAATATAAAGATAAGCAAGTACGTACCATAAGCTTAATTTGCATAAAGGTCAAAATCTATATTGTAATTTTCATAATGAAATGTGAAAACTGCCAAATTGATAAGCTTTCAGAAGAATTTCCACATGGGATAATAAGCTCCATGTGTGAACATGTCACGTCTTAGTGTTTAAGGGTATAATATTTTTAATAATATTTATAAATATGCAATTTATATTACTTATTTTGTTAGTGTCTTGTAAAATACCTAAGAGAAATGCAGCATAAGTGTCCTATATGCAAAGCTGAATTAACAGAACAAGAATTTGATGACTATTGTTTACTTTGGTACAATGCAAACTTTAAAGTTGATTTCGAAAATCCATCACAAGAAAATCCCCAACTTTCCAAACAAAATAATACAAATTTTTTTTTTAGACCATTTTATGTTCTGTTAAATGGAGAAAAGCTTGAACTAAATCTCACTGAAATTAATACAGTTAGAAATCTAAAATATAAATTAATGAATTATACCAAGATAGATATTGATAGACAAATATTAATTATAAAGATACTGAACTTGATGTGCGTAATTTATTTATTTTTTTGTTAAAAGTCTATAATTTTTTTATCGTAATATCTTATTTTTTATACAGAATGAGATTGATAATTCATTCGCAAATTATGGAATCTGTAAGAATAGTCATATCCAACTTATCATTGTTATTTATTCTATCTCTCAAATTGAAGCTTAAAAAGTTTAGTATTCGATTTATATTGGAGTTACACACCCACAAAATTAGATTTTCTTGACGGCTCATGTTTAATATTTGAAGGTGATAAGTTATGGAAAACATTTGATTATAAATATAAGTCACATTCTGATATATCATACATCACGCATTCCAGAGATAACATAGACCATAAAAATGGTTTGTTTATTATTATACTCAATGATATATTACATTTTTATACCTATTTGATAAATTTAAGTTATCTTTACAGCTACAGGACATCATAAAATTCAAATAAAACTTGATTAGTGTTACGCAGCTTTATTTAATCTTAAGCTCATTTAAATCTCCGACAATTGAAAATTTTCGGAATCCTAGCATTAAATTATATGATGAAGAGAAGCCGGATAAACAGTTATGCAATTACAATATACATAAGGCTGACAAATCACAAGCTGTTATAATGTGTCTTATTAATCGATCAAAATATGGTGAGCTTTGGTATTGGGATTTTTTATTTTAATGTTTATTTTATAGCAATTCTCTTTTTTTTTGTTTTTTAGGCAGGTGGAAAGTGATTGAAGTAGGTAGATTATCACCGGGAAACATCCTGAAATATGGTCCAAGAACAGCAAATATCAAAGATCTTATTAACCTTAAGGTTAAAAATGAGTTGACTAGAATACAGCAAGTTCACTTTTGGTCATTAAAGTAATTCACCCTAGCGTCTATTTTACCTACTCACCACGATCTTATTTTAGTGAAAAATAGTAGATAAAATTACATATACGCTAATTAACTAACTCATTGAAGGGTAGATTTTATCCAGTAAATTATCAATAAAAAAAAATTATAAAAACTAAAGCTTGATCAATAAATTATCCCTTAAACTGTCTAACACACAAATTTGTATGCATAAATCATGATTATTCTATGGTTGAGCTATTGTGAGGCCCAATAACGTGACGTAAATGCTCTGCCGGGACCTCACGTGAGAACGGGTACGACGATCAATTCCTCGATTTAGATATCCCGGCAATTAATCGCATTAATGCGATTAATTAAATATATCAAGGAAGTGGAATTAATCGAAGAAAGGGGATTAATTAGAGAAGGGCGATTTATTTAGTAAATGGGTTTAAGTGAATAAATTAGGGGAATTAAATTAAAGGGTTTAATGAGAGTAATGTAATTAATGAAGTTATAATGAAAAAGATATTATAAATAAAGGTCGAAATGGCCCTTTGGAGCAGTACGCTTCGTTTGCTTTATTAAACAATAAATCCTAATACCCTACATTGTACTTAATAAACACTAACACTATTACCGTTACAAACCTTGTAAACTCCTGTAAACATTGCTGTTCAACCCTTGTACACGTGACTTACCCTATTTGCATTCATTGACCCAAAGTGACCGAAAGCCTTAACCGCCCACAAGCCAAATCTAGCACCCTCTTTTGAAAAGGTTACTTATCGTATGTTATGCGAGATTTTGAATTTTGGAGCAACCAAGTCGCAATCTTCTGAACCTAACACTATCAAATTTTATATGATAATAATTACTGCATTTAATAATTACTACATGTAATAATATTTATTGCATGTAGTAAATATTATACAATTATTACATTACTTCATATCATAATTTGAATTATGACACCATACTTTATCTATAGTGATCTAAATTTCATTGAACATGCAAGTTTAATTTTTTTTAATCCAATTCATAGTTCTTTTAATGTTTATATGAATTTCTTAATTATTTGAATTTAAAATATACAAAAGATATGGAAGTAGTGCTAAGAATGTGTCAAGTCAGGTTATGAGTCAACCCAAACCAAACCTGAACTGAACTGACCTAAAATTTTAAGGCTAATATATTAAATTTTTTAAAAAATGAATTCAATCACATGTAATGATGACTATCGAAATTGGTGAATCAAATCTGAACATAATATGCTTTATAACTACTACAGTAAAAGTCATATATTGCATATTCAAAATCAATGAAAGAAATTTATTTTTATCCTATAATTCATGGAATTAACAAAAAATTTATTGATATTGTCCTACAAAATTTCACAGTAGATTCTAGATTTTGATTGGCTAAAAGCAATAAGCAAAATACTTGGCTGGAATTATTCAGAATCTTATTATTGTTCCTGGACAAATTTTACCATAATATGAGATTATTTACCAAAATTTCTATTTTTGTAATGAAAAAAAAATCAATATATAATCAGAAATTAGTAAATTATGTAATGCAGGCCAAAATTTTGTAATCTGTAATTATAAATTAATAAAACTTGAAGATCTGCTATGAAAATTTTGTTTGACGAAATCTGATTAGTAGTTTTATTTAAACTATTATTTAATAAGTAGCTGCACAACATTATCACATGAAACCAAGAATGAGAAAAATCTATGCAGACATTATTTCAGTTATAGGAAGTTATATTTTTATTTCAAATCTATTTTTATTATAAGAAAAATAATATATTTAATAAAGATATAACTTTCTCTGTAGATCATTTACACCAAAACTACAAAAAAACATTTGATTATTTCTCAATATTCTATTAAGTAACCTTACTTGATCTCTTAAATAAAGTTGTTCAATACACTTTTTTTCTTCTAAATTGCTGTGTTTTATTTCTCAATAAAACTTGGCTGCTGAGAAAAGTTTCAAAAACTAATATTTTAGTTTTTGTTCATTTATATATAATTTTACTAATTAAATCTATAAATTTACTTATTTAAAAGTTGTTCAGCTCACTGAGATGAACATTTTAATATATAGTTGTTAAAACTGGACTAAAAATTACTGAGATACAAGCAAAAAATAAAAACAAAATCTTATCTTTTGTAAGTTTTTTTATTGGCAACTTTAAGAAAACTTGCTGGATTGTCCTAAAAATTTCATTTTTCTGTGATCTATTAGAATTTTCTAAATATCCAATTAGCTTATCTGTAACCTAAACACTTTTTTCAAACTTTCCTAATTAGTCTAGAAACCCATAAATGAACTAAATTTTTTTAAAAAACATATTTAATGATCTATTTTTTAACAAAATATTGACCTCAGTAACAAATATACCTGACATTATTAATCTTGATTACTTTTACTATAAGTGTTCTAAAAGTTTTGGAATTGGTATTCATGAAGATGTAACAACCTTATCTTGTCCTATCTCTACAAACAAACAATTCAAAAATTGCAATATTACTGAACTTAAAGAAAGTACCAAATGCAATCACTACTTCAAAGCACCTGAATTCAGCTTTGTTGTCAAATGTTTTTGTGACAAATATCATATACACTTTATTTTAACAACTAATTAAATCTATAAGCAACATGAAACTACAAATGTTATTAAAAAACTTAAAGATCAAAAACCTTTAACAAATACAATTCAAACTCTACTGAATTTGTTCCACCATCTTCTACAGCATAACCTTTACCTAATATATATAATTCTCTTTGTGCTAAATGTAACCTACCTATTGCCTGCAAAGAAATGAATAACCAACACTACCTGGCAACTGATGCTACCTTGTATAATGATAAACCCTACCACAAAGCCTACACTAGCATATAACAATTTGCTTAACAGTCAAGCTCTTTTTCTATATTCATTTAAAAACTCTAACAAACAATTAGCTCCTACAATCTACTTGTATTCAAACTTATCTTTACAACCTCATTTAACAATACTACAAACTATATGGATTTGGACAACAACAATATTAATAATAATAACCAATAACAATATCAATAACAATAACAATCATTATATCAAAACTTATCTTATTCTCAGAACCAACAACAACAACAACAATAGCAATAAACAAATAACCAACAACAACAGTTAACACAAACTAATACTACCACCAATTAACCAAAAATTAAAGCCAACTCAATATTTGACTGACTTACTAATTTTCCAATTTCCAATGACATAAAGAACAAATCACAACTTTAAACAGAATTTTCAAAAAAAATTTTCAATTTTTTCAAATCCTATCTATATGATTTCTATTCTGATAAAGAAATCAAACCTGAAACTTCTAAGCAAAAGATCCTTAAAGCTAACTTTTATTACATTATTCACAAAATAGCTAGAGACAGACCTAAATTTCTTGCTGAATTTATTCAAAGAACTAACCCCAATACTGACAAAACAATTACTATTCCTTTCAATATACTTGAAGAAACTCTTAAAAAACTTATCTTAGCATTTATAACAATACTTTTCACAAAACTTAACTATTCTAAAATTTTTGTCTTTTCAACTACTATTCCTCTATATACCAACCAAAACCAGCTTCAACTTTGCATTAACCTAGCTCGAATTTATCTATACCTCTCAAACAACTATCAAGCAATTGATTACATAAAATTTACTAAAAACTTACAACTTAGATCTAAAAGATTTAATATTATATCAAAAGTATCTGACTTTGACAAAGAAAAACAATATGTCATAATTAGATTTGATAACAAATTTAATATTTATCTTGATTTTAATATTCCAAAAACACTTTTTCATCAAAAACTTAACATTTCATCTTTTGCAAACTCCTTAGACCATTTAAAACAATGGTTCAAATAATTTTTTTCAACATACAACTGACAATTCACCCAAACACTAGATAAAACTAAAGTATTTAACTTCTTAAACTACCAAATCTGATAAAAATTCATTTTTCATCTTAAAAAAACTCTACCTACTGAAATACAATTCCAATAACTGAGGATGTGGTGACCTAGTAAAGGAGTCAGGTTGTCAACCTCCCAAGTGATAGGTTAGGTATTCAAATCCCATCAATGGTGAAAATTTGAATAATCACCTATGTAATATTCATATTACAGCAACTGTTACTAATAATTAAGTTAGGATACCTGTAATGGCAGTCGCATCAGCATGACTGACAGGTCATGGGGCATCTGTGCAATGTTGGAGTTACAAAGAGAAATGCAAACTGACATATCAGGCAATACAAATACTAGATAAGTTCTTGTGACCATGTAAATCTGTTGAAATTAGGTAAAAAGAAGTTTATTTAGGAAGACCCGAGTAAAGAGAAGCTGGATCTTTGACAGCCCTACTGTAAAGGCTAGCTCAGTAAAATGAATACCAAGGTCTAGTACCTGGTCCTAGTAGCTGAACAGGCAAGAACCTCTAGGTTGAGAGTTTCAGAGGTACTACCAATCAGACTATCGAAATGAACTGAAGAAAAAGGATATCGGGTCAACCTGATATACCAATAGACTGATCATAGTTCTACATAGGCTATCTGGATTGAGAGTTTGGTAAAAGGACAGAGGAAAAGGCAGAAGTATACTAAAGTACCAGGATTATGCTGTGAAGTAGATGCTGGAGTCTAAGTGAACTCTACAAGGGCATAGCAGTTTAATAGTTAGCCCTAACTGTAAGTGTTAGTTCTGCCATAGCAATACCTAGGTTAGCTGTAAAAATGGATACAGAAGGCTCTAGAGGTTTACCTCAAGAATAAATTAGTTCTAAGGTTGAGGACAATATTCTAGGCATCTGAGATAACCAGTGATGTTAATACAGGTTACAGGTTCAGAGAGTTTAAAGTAAAACATCCAAGCAGAGGTGTTAGGTATGGCAATTGGTAGGGAACCTTTGGGTGGACTTCTTAAATAGGTAATATAGAAAAGTTACACATGTAGCCAATTGTATGCTCTTCTGTAGTAGTTCATTGAACTATAATACCAATAAGTGATTAATAAAAGTCAAAAGACCAAAAAGATCATTTTAAAAAAAAATAAATAAATAAAAAAAAAAAAAAAAACAATTCCAACAACCTCAAAACTTACTTGAATGTCAAAATAAAATTATAAAATTAGCCAACTTTCATATTCTTACTTGTAAGAAAGAAACTTGTTTCTATCTAGAAAAAACAGAACCCAAAAGCAAAAGAAAGAACCAGAAAATACAAACCCATCTACTACAACCTCTCAACCTCAACTTCAACACAACTTTTTACAATTACTAAATGATATTTTTAAACAATCATATACAGACTTTTCAAAACAAGAAAATAAAATTTGAAAACAACCTAAAATTGATCTATCTATATTTTACAAAAACAGTAAACATGAAGTATTATTTAACAAACAAATTCCCACCTTTCTCCTTGATAAGCTTGTAACAGAAATGAAAAAATCTGCCTGCAAAATCAACAATATTTCAACTAATCCTAAACATCGCATCTACTATTTTTATTTATATCTTAATTTATACCAAAATATCATAACACAAAACCATCACATTGACAAACTTGACAAACAAAAAGCAATAGAACTTATTACCTCTAAGCCTACTACACAGAGCTACTTGTAAGAGTTTTAATATTTTTTAACTCTCTTGACAAATCACTAACATATCCACAAATCAATATCTACTACTGAGAAATAGCCTATCCAGAGGCAAACAAAATACTACAAGATAAATTTAAAATGTCATACTCAATACCCTTCTTAATTGAAGAATTTCTCTTCCTTAAGAAAACCCTTTTTCAATAAATCTGTCTTCTACTACCCTTATAAATGCAGCTGCCACCTTGTCAAGAGATACATCTCTAGTAGTTGATAAGGAAAATGATATAAGTGGGCAGGTGGTAAAGCCCATTTACATGAAGGACCAAGTTAATAATAGTCAGACCCAACATATAGGACAGGCTATAATATTCTCTACAGCTATGTGAACTGAACTTCAAACAGTAATTAACCCTGTAGAAGACAACACAACCTCTCAAGTTTCTGTTTTCAATACTTCACCTTTTGTAGAAACAAACACATGCTACAACAAATTTTTACAATTACACAACCTGTCCATCATATATAATCCTATAACACTTAAAAACTTCCTATTTAATCTTTAAAAACACTTTTTCAAAAATAGCTTTAAAATATCTATTAATCAAAACAAACCTGAGTTACATATATATATTAACCTTTCTGACCCTATTTTGTATAAATATTATACTATTCAACCTTTTCAATATAAAATATACAAACACCTACTCTTACTAACAACATCTAACAATACTTCATCTAACACCCACTCAGTCTTACTTGATCAATTGTTTCTTACAGATCCATCTTCTGAATCTTTATCCATATTAGTTACTTCTACACTTAACTACACAGTTGATAGATCTAAAACTTTTTCTTAATATACATTCTCTAACACTCATAACAAACAATATACTACCCACTTACCAATAGAAAAAACATCTATATTCATCTCATATAAACTATTACATTTATCAATATATATACATAACATATGAGAATATAATGATAATCTAAAACAACAAGTTTGGAAGGATTATTGTTTATCTAATAACATCAATATAATTAGCATTACAGAAACTAAAATTACACAAGACAATGCAAATGCTAAATTTCCTTGATCTCAGCAGTTTACCTATTACTAGTCTTACATTAACAGCTGCAAAGCTGAAATAGCAATTATGATTCAAAAACATCTAAAATCACATGTTCACAAAACACTTCAATTTTCTGGTTATACTATTGTTATAAATCTTTTCTTTAAGAATGACTTTAAATTTTGTATTATTTCAGTTTATTTATCTAATAATGACCTTCAACTTAGACTTCTTATTCAAAATAATATTATATAATGAATCCAAGAAGCAAATACTAAAAGCATACAACCAATTATCATGAGTGACTTTAATGTCTTTAATAATGTACAATCATCATTAATCAAACTTAAACTTATTTATTTCCTCCAATATAACAACATGTATGACCTAGCTAAACACATACAATCATTAACTCCTACCTGGCATAGCAGCAGATACAGTAGTTATATTGACTATATCTGGGCTAACCATTTTATTATTTGATACTTAACTTCTTATTATATAGATGATGTTAACCAAAGTATACTCAATAATCACAAAATTCTTATATCATCATGGGAATTCTCTTATGTAATTACTGAAAAACAGCAATCAGCTACCAAAACTAAACAAAGAGTCTTTGCTTATAAACAAATAAACTAAGACCATTGGCAAGCTTTTACTAACCAAGTTATATCTAACCTTCAAGCTAACAAGTCTTCTTCTACAACTAACACCACAGAATTACTTAAAGCCTTATGATACAAAATTCAAAAAAGCATTATTGCAGCTGCTCTGCAACATATTCTAAACAAAAATTTAATGTTTAGAATTTTTAACACATCTACTTTTTTAAGGCATTCAAACTACATTCATGGCTTAAAAAACTTGGCAATATCATAAGACAGATCAAAGCCTTAATTCGAAACCAAACTTCAATATCTACATCTTACAATCAAGATATTGATCAGCTTAACTTCCTTTATCATTTTAATATACCTGCTCTGTCCTATGATCCTAACCTTTTATCTAACTGAATGACTGCAGCCAATACCAAATAGAAAACACTCTACCATGCTCATAACTTGAAAAACATTAAAAATATAAAAGAACAAATCAATAATAACATAGACAAAAAATATAGTAAACTTCAAAACAGTCCAACATCAATAATTAATAGTATTTTTAACTAACACAAAAATCCTGTTAGATTTGACAACATCAAAGAACAAAATGACATTATTACTAAACCAACTCTTATTAAATAGTATATTTAACAATACTTTGATAACTAGACAGCCCCTAGAAACATCCAATCACAATTATTCAACACAATGTGAAAACTAAAATACCAAACTAAACCTAATATTGACTCTACATAGTATCAAACAGCACTCAATATACTTTCTTCAACAGAAGTTTTTGAGGTTACCAGCCAACTTTCTAATAATAAAGCATATGGGCTATCAGGCATCAGCTATGAAATGCTTAAACATGCTGGAACACTATTTCTTAATACAATTACAGCTCTTTTTAATTACTGTTTTACATTTGAACAAATTTCAAACTAATGAAAAGAAGAAAGAATTTTTCCTATTTTCAAAAAGCCTATTTTTGATAGCAATCTAACTAATACCAGACCTATTAGTTTGCTTGAATATGTCAAAAAACTTTATACCAAACTCCTTACTAACCAACTCAACTACATCTTTACTTATCACAAAATTTTATCACTCTTTAACTATATAGTTCTACCTAGCAATAGTATAGCTATTTCTATACACATTCTTAACAATGTTATCAAAGAAGCTTTTTGTAATTCAAACAACTTTGGCTTCTATTTAAGGATATGAGCAAAGCTTATAACTCTGTAGATCTAACACTTTTTACCAAATCTCTACTATGTCTAAACATGCTATCCAATCTTATCAATATCTTTACCAACTTGCTTACTAATTAACATAACCAAGTTATCACAAATTTGAGTCTTACTAACTTATACAAAGTCAAAAATAGCATTAACCAAGGAGAAACTATCACTTCTTTATTTTGGAAAATCTATTATGATCTTCTAATTAACAAAATTGCTTCAGGCTTCTCAGAATATATTTTGGCAACAAAGTGAAACACTAGTTTGCTTTAGCCAAAGTCTCAACAACTTCAAACCTCAGTATCTGTATTAGCATACATGAATGATACACTTTGGATAGCTAAATCCAAAGAAGAATTACAAATAATTATTGCTACAGCTACCTCCTTTTACCACATAGCTGACATACAAATTAATCCAACTAAATCAATTCTTACTTCAAACATCTTATCTACAGCTTCTATTCATTTCTTTAATTCATCACTTACACCTACTCCTGCTAACCAGTCATTTAAATTTCTAGGATGCTGGTTTACTTTTAACAACTCTTATACAAAACAAAGCCAATTAATTTATAATAAAGCAATCCAACTTATCAACATTACAGGTATCAAAAAAATTACAGACAAACAAGCTATATATATTACTAATACTATAATTATCTCTACTATCGAATACAGATTATATAACATAATTCTTAAACACTCTACTTGTAACAAAATTCTATTCAAATACCTTACTATGATTAAACATAAAGCCAAACTCTTTTGCACTAGTCCTAACAGCACCATGCTAAACTCTCACATATACAACATATATAATATTTGGGACATCCAGTTACAACATCATATATCCTGCTTTCAACACTTGGCATCTTCACAAAAATTAGATTACAGTAACTTCAAAACAACCTTTGGTCTTCTACTAATATTCTTCAGCACAACCAACCACTTATTAATTGATCCAATAAACTTACACTTAACTTCAAAATTATACAAATTTTACAATACTTGGGCATTTCAATTTTAGCAAATTCTAATGTCTTGTGGCCTAACACAATTTATAATGGTTATCAACTATTAGAACTAATACTTATTCAATACTCCAAATACAATACTTTTAGAAAACAACTTCAAAAAAACAATATACTCTATCTAAAACAACTATGTACTGCAGTTAACAGTACTCTATTCAAATAGCATCATCTTTCACCCAGATTTCATTATCTAACTAAAGGAAGGCAGCCTCTTTGGTTCACCTATCTTGAAAATACAATTTTGTCTAACAGACTACACTACCTAATTCTTCCTCATTTCCAACTATCTGGAGTTAATACCTTCACATATAACACTTCACTAATCAAGAAAAAACTTAAACCATAGTTACTTACATACAATGACAATAATAAAGAGATCATTATTGGCAAAATTTGCAAATATTTTCCAAACACAAATCAGTTCTCCATCTTACACTAAAATGCTAATATTGATTTAGAACATAATCATTACTACCTTCTTCAAGACCTGAACTGCACACCATGTACTGGATGCCATCTTAACTCAAATAGAATTAATCTAATATGCACAATTAATGTATTAGCAACTATTTGTACAAGCTTTCTGGAAAGAAAAACCTCTAAACTCAAACTTAATGCTAATTACCTGGACCTTATTTATTCAACAGCAATTAAACATTAATCATGAATTCCATATAACTATCCTACTATCAATATATCAAATTCAACTATTGCTGAAATTTTTAAATCTAATAAATGCTCAAACAAACTTGAGGAAATCTTTTAAAACAATCTGTTATATAAAGAATTTATTTTTTATACAGATAGATTAGTAACTAATATTAGAACTAAACAAAGCTCAATGGGTATTAGATAGATCCAAGTTAACAGTAAAAACCAAATTCTCTACAAATTTTTAGCTAAAATTTACTTTTGGTCATCGCCTATAAGACAAAGCTCTTCTCTATTTTATCAGCAATTTTAACTGTAACCTGTAATGCAATACTCCAAATTTATACTGACTCACAATCTGTTATCTCTAAATTCTACAAACTTTTTATCCAACTTAATAATTCTAACAAACTTTTTAAATTTAATGCATGGCCCTTATGGCATATACTTCTTAATATTATCAAATCCTTTAATTTAAATATCAGCTTTTACAAAGTCCAAGTTCATACAGATAATATCTTTAATAACATAGCTAATTTTTTAGCAAAACAATATATCTTTTTCCTATCTTTAAACTTTTAATATACAAATATTTACAATCTTTTTCATATTTTACAATGGGAACAAAATTTTGTTGAACTTCCTACTAGACATTTTGTTAAAAATATCTGTAAAGCACACATACTGGCAATGTGGTTTTTATAAAAAGAAACAATAAATGGGCTCATATTAACTACTATATAGACTGGAAATTCATATGGCTATATCTTAATTATAATTAAAAACCCACATCTAACTTTATCACTTTAAACTCAACCAATCTAAAACCTTCAAAATTAAAGTCCTTCTGAATTAATTACCAATATATTTTTCTTATCACAATACCTATTCAATGTTCTTTTCAAATGCCAACTGCTTTCAATGCAATCTTCCTGACTCCTACTTATACTGATTAACTTGCTCTAATTCATTACTTATTGTAAACATTATTAATTCATCAATTTAGCAGATTTTATCTAAAGCAAATCTCAACTTATCTGCTAGTTAATTATATGACTTACTCGCAAAATTCAAAACCATCTTTTATTTAACTGAATACTATTTCAAGCAAACTCTTTTTATCTCAATCTTACTTTTAAAGGCCTTATACCTAAAGCCCTAATTAAAACAATTTATAACTACAACATATTTATTAAAATAGTTTCACAAACTATTATTCAAATACTTCTTAACATTAATAACCAAATCTATAATCAAATATGGAAACCTTATTGCATCCATTTTTCTAACTAGAAAAAAGATAATAATATTATATCTCTTTTAAGCCCCAATAATAACTATAGTCTTTAACAAATACAGCAAATAAGACATCACAAAAGATTATATATAAACTATACATACTTATATCTATGTGGAATAGCAGATTAATTATATTTACATCCTAATATCTGCTTACCAATTGGACAAACTATTAGGAAAATCAATATATAGTCGATATTCTGGATTAATCATAGCACATTTTGCAACCACATTTTAAAATTACAAATCTAGATGGGTCTTGACCACCATAGTCAGTTTAGGTCACAGATAAAACTGTTTGAGCTTTAATTCTTGCATGTAGTTTTTATTTTGTAATTTACAATCTTAGTATATCTTAGTATATAGTATATTAATATGTATAACTAAAATTACTAATAAAGATATGAGCAAGGCCTTACCTTAATATCAAAAAAAAATATGAAAATAACTCTTTATAAAAAAAGTTGATAGTACTTGCAATCTGAATATTGGTTTGAATTTTAATAACTGAGCTTAAAAACATATTGTTATAGGTTTTATGATCAAATTCAGAGATAGACAGATTGTTGCTTAAAAACTATTATATTATATAACATTACTCAAAGATATAGAAATAGTTTTTCAATTTGGCAATGGTCAAGATAATCGATTAGAATATTACAAAATGAGTATTATGATTTTTTTTAAAGAATACATTGTATTGGTTCAAAAGAGCTTTTATTATTTATATTATTTTGTAGTGGCAATACAATTATAAAGTTATATTATTATACAACTCTAAACTATGGGCTTGAACTCTACTTTTAGAAGAAGGAAATTTCATATTTTTTATAATGAATTGATCATGAGAAGAGTCCACACAAGACCACAACTCTTCTTATTATTCTCAACACTTTCCAATTATTTTTGTTCTAATCTTTACCCTTTTCATACAGTCTTTCATTACTTTAACATTTCTTATAGCTTTCATAGAACTGATAAATATGTTGCAGTTTTACTATTACAGAACCAGAACCTATTATATTGTCTTCAATCACATTTCCCTTGACATTACTTCACACCTAACCAAAATAGGATAGGTGAAGTCAATATTCATTCTCAGCACAAGCAGATTGGTCCAGGTCAACCTTTCTTTATTTAAAGAGAATAATGGAGTTCTGGATGAAGACATGTATTGTGTTATATAGCTTTTTTGAGGCCAAATGCATATGTTTCAGATGGATCATTATAGGCACCTCCAATTAGATAAGTATATTAAAAATATGTCCATTTTGCAGGTTCTATAGGATGTCAGTTTTATCTCTGACTAGAGATAGAAAAATTAAGGTTTTTTCGAATCTACTGCATAGTCTGCATAATCTCAGTTCCTAGAGTCTTTTATTTATTAGATTTTACATTTATATATATAAAATATTTACTTTATATATACAAAGTTGGGCTCTCATCATTTTTAATTAATGCTTCAAGATTAGTTTAAATATCAGTTTTTGTTGTTTTGTATTTTTTTTCTCTGCATATCAGTGAATTGATAATTCTAGTCAAATTTGTAGATTATTTAACCAGATCTAGAACAAAATAACTTTAAATATGATTAATTAATCTGTATTTTGATCAGAATTATAAATGATAGATTCTATTAATTAGGTAATACAGATCCATTTTTTTTTTGGGCTGATCTAAACTGATTTCTGATTAGTAATTCAAACATGAATTATAAATCTGACCAGAATTATGAAAATTGCACTGTATACCTCAAAAAATGCTTGCGCAATGTTCTATCTCTACCTTTAATACTATTAATGAAATCAATGTCTGACTGCTATATAGTTTTTAACTAGCCAAAAATTTACAAAACATATTTGTATTTAGAAATTATTGATGAGTTCTTTTAATTAAGTCTTTAATAATTAGTGATTATCATTTTATCAGCCTGATAAAAAATTTAATGAATAAAAATAAAAATTATCAAATATTTAGCATTTAAGCCTTTAAATTTATATTGGAACACTAATTTTTGTGCCTAAAAAACATATTTTTATTATCCTTTATTATAACATCTTCGATTTTACAAATGTATATGCTTATTTAAGTTTTTTTTAAAAAATATTGAATAATGAATAAATTACACAGACCAATCAATCCTAAGATTTTATATACAGGACATTTGTTCTTAATATCTACCTTTTAAAGTATTGTTTGAGGTACTATACAAAGTTATGATGACAGATTACCTAATTATATATTGAGAATTGTACACACATATTAGAGTTGCCTATAAACCATAAGTAGCTGCACAATATTGACATGCAAAACCAGAAATGGGAAAATCTATGCAAACATCATTTCAGTTACAAAAAACCATATTTTTCATTGCAATTCATTTCTGGTAAAAAAAAATAATAAAGATAAGAAAATTGAGGTTTTTTTGAAACTACTGCACAGGCTGTGCAGCTTACACAGCCTGCACAGCCTAAACAAACTTAGTCCCTAGAGACTTTTACTCATTAGGTTTCATATTTATATATTATAAAGTTCAATAACATGATGTAAATACTCTGCTTGAACCTTACATGAGAATGAGTACAACTATCAATTCCTCGATTTAGATATCCCAGCAATTAATTGCATTAATGTGATTAATTAAATAAATTAAAGAAGTAAAATTAATTGAAGAAAGAGGATTAATTAGAGAAGGATGATTTATTTAGTAAATAGGTTTAAGTGAATAAATTAGAAGAATTAAATTAAAGAGTTTAATAAGAATAATGTAATTAATGAAGTTATAATAAAAAAGATATTATAAATAAAGGCTAAAATAGCCCTTTGGAGCAGTATGCTTTGTTTGCTTTATTAAATAATAAGTCCTAATACACTACTTTGTACATAATAAACACTAACACTATTACTGTTACAAACCATATGAACCTCTATAATGTTGCTGTTCAAGCCCTTGTACATGTAACTTATCCTAATTGCATTCATTGACCCAAAGTAACCAAAAGCCTTAATCACCCACTAGCCAAATCTAACATCTTCTTTCAAAAAGGTTACTTATCATATGTTATACAAGAAATAGAATTGTAGAGTGACAAAGTTGCAATCTTCTGAACCCAACAATATATAATACATCTACTTTATATGTGTAAAGTTGGGCTCCCATCATTTTTAATTAATGCTCCAAGGTCGATTTAAATGTCAGTTTTTGTTGTTTTGCATTTTTTTACACTTTTTCTCTGCATATCGGTAAATTGATAATTCTGGTCAAATTTGCAGAACATTTGGCCAGATCTAGAACAAATCAACTTTAAATGTGATCAAATGATCTGCATGTTTGACCATAATTATGAACGATGGATTCTATTAATCAGATCGGGCTGATCTGATTGGTAATTCAAACCTGGATTATAAAGCTGACCAGAATTATGCCAGCTGGCCAGAATTATGAAAATTGCACTGTGCAGGCTGCGCAGTGTCTCATCTCTAAAAATGACTCTTTATAAAAGAAGTCGATAGTACTTGCAATCTGAATATTGGTTTTGAATTTAGTGACTGAACCTAAAAATCTATTAATGAGGTCAATGTCTGACTGCTATATAGTTGGTTAGCTAGCATTATTTAGTTCTGATGAATCTGACTCAAAATTCTGAGGCCCTGCAAAAAATATTAAAATCTATGAAACAATCTACATGATTGACAAATTCTTTCAATTAAGTCTGATGAACATTGATTATCATTTTATCTGCCCGATAAAAAATTCAATGAAAAAAAATAAAAATTACAAAATATTTAGCATTGAGGCCTTTAAATTTACATTGGGTCACTAATTTTTGTGCC
>CAJVQA010003579.1:0-19165 GCA_910591915.1 Cetraspora pellucida | reverse complement strand
TTTTTTACTTAGAAAGTATATTGCTAAAATTAATTGTTAAAATTTTATTATAAAAATTAATTTTAAAAAAATTGATGCAGGCAAATTTGACTGTGTTACAATCTAAGGGATAACATAGTTGAAACAGCACTTTATAATTTGATATATTTTGTAATATATGAGTTGGCTAAGTCAGTTCAGTAAGCAGCATGTTAGATTTAATAAGTTGGTTATTTATGATTATAGATATTATAATGTAGCAAAAGCAAAGAATTATTAGGATCAAATTTTATTGCAAGTGCAAACTTTCATTCTTATAAGGTTTAAAGCTTTTATTATATAATGTTTGATTATATATGCTCTTTTAAAAATATTAAATATATTATTTGTAATATACTCCTTTAATGCTCTATATTACTTAAAGTTCTTACTTAATATAGGCTAGGTGCTGAAAAAAGGTCCAAAAATAACAAATAAAAAGATTTTTAGAAAATCAATTTTTGTATTATAAATCTTATAATAAATTATAAGAAAATGCAAACTTTAAAGAGCTATACTGCAAAACTTTATTAATATAACTACTTTTATATCTTAAGTAAAAATAATTCTAATTTAATTCTAAATTGATTTATATAAAAAAAAACTCCTTTAAAAAAATTGTTATTTTTGGTCTTTTTTTTAGCATCTAGCCTATATATATCTTTTTAATTATATATTTTTTGTATTACTCTTATTACTAGTGATGGAACTACCAAGTTTTTAGTTAATAACTAAATAATTGTTTTTTTTTTAATATTAAGATAAGTAATTGTGATTCAGAAGTTTATTAATAATTAGTTAACATATAACTATTGTATATAATAGCTACAAAGACAATTATGAAAAAAGTATACAACTAGCCACTCATAAAACTTTAGTCATTGTCTATTTTAAGTAGTCCACCTGAAGGTTTTATACTAGTTACTATACTTAGAACCTGTCTGTAGGTTTTTTATTTAAATACTCTAGTTTTTATATCCACTCTATTCTATTAATTGCAATGTTAATCTGCAAATATATCATGATCACTAAGTTATATTTAACTTTATACTAAGCCTACCAGAGCCTTTTGTATTCTATACTTATAGCTAACCTAGTACTACTCTGGCCTAAACCATTACTTGCAGTCAGAACTAATCATTAAACTGCTATACTCTTGTAAAGTTTACTAGGACCCTAATATCTTTTTTTTCTAACTTCTACTCCCTGTTTTTAAATCTACAAGACTTTACAAACTACCAATTCAAATAGCCTAATATGGTATTCTAAAATTCTTTTCTTCTGACAGTTCATGATGGCCTAGTTGGTATATGTTTTTCTATACATATTGTTATCTAATTCATCCTAGTATTTCTTTTTTGAAGCCTTCTGATGGTCTGGTAATACTATTGAAAGTTCATGTTATCTTTTTACTTAGAATTTTCAAGTGAGTTTTTATGCTTCAGTTTCTTAGTATTATGCATCTAATGGTCTTATTGTGGATTTGCACTGGAGTTTTATACAACACTAGTTATTAAAATTTCTCTATATATATGTAATATTATACTTTGCATAAATGCTTTGAGCTCCTATTCAAGATAGTATCTTTAAGATTACAGATTATTTTTTCTGTCTAACTAGATATAATTTTCAAATTTTAACATTCATAGAATTTGAACACTAGATCTGCTACTTGAGAGTTAACAACCTGTCTACTTTACTAGATCACTACATCCTTATTCAATAATTATTAATTAATAATAGTTAATAATAGTTAAGAATTTTAGTAATTGTTAAAAATTGTTATATATATATATATAATTGTTTAAGTCAAAATCTCAACAAATCATTCTGTTAAACAATTCTGATGACTAAATTTCTGACCAGACTTTAGTTAATATTAATCTAATGTAAACCTATCAAAATTTTAACTTTTCTTAAGATTTTGACTGGCTTCTGCTTTAATTGTTTACAAAAAAATAATAAATATTAACAATATAATATTCAGATCAAAAAAATCTTGTATCTATCTTAATTGTTTACAAAAAAATAATAAATATTAGCAATATAACATCTAGATTTATTAAAAAAGTATTGTATTATTAGTATTCAAATATTATCTTAACTTAAATTAGAAAAAAAAAAACCTAATTTGGCAATAGTTTAATAAAGATGAAAAACTAAACAGTTCATACTATTTAGTATAATATAATTTTTGTAAACAGAACTGTTTCAGTGAATCTTTAAAAATGATTAAACATTTATTAGTAATATGTAAAAAAATTCATCAAGACAAACATGATATTATTAAAAGTATTTTAAAAACACCAATACTAAAAAAACTAAAAATTTACAAAAAAATAATTTAGTTACTAGTGATAATAATCTATTATCTCAAGTTGATAATAATTTATTGCTTCAAGTTAATAATCATAATAATAACTATAATAATTTATTTAAGATTAAAAATACTTCAATTTTGTTTATTAAAAAAAAAACATCTATTAATTATTAATTATTAAAAGTATTAATTTTAGCCAATATGCCATTATTATTTATAGAAGACTCTAAAGTAATTAAACTATTTCATATTCTAAAATCTGAGTATAAACTTTTATTATGCAAATAGCTAAGTACAGATATTTTATATAAAATATATCAAAATATTTAAATAACATTTAATATTTTATATCAGATTCTATGTTTTTAATATTATTTGATAATAGATGGACTAATGTGTCAAAAAATAGCATGTTAAATTTTATTATAACAAATAAAAAACATAAGAGTCAAAATTTTAAAAATAGATAATTATTCTAATTAGTATTATATAGGTAATAATATATTTGCTATATATAAAGAAATTGAAATAAGTCTTGAATTAAGGATAGAGTACATATAGATCATTTGTCATATGATTTGCATAATAAATTTAGATTTACATAGTAAGTAAAAATATAGTACTTATAAAATTTTTTAAAAATGCATTAAAATTTTATTAAATTTTTAGGATATATAGTATAAATTAAAATAATTTATTTATTATAATAAAAAATTATAATAGAGGATAGGGTCCTGTAGCCTAGTAGTCTAAATGCCTCTCTCTCTACAGATAAGGTTAACAGTTTAATTCTAGCTAAAAACAAAAACTCTGTAATCTACAGAAGCATATGAATATATATGAAGCCCTGTGGCTAAGTTCATGTGATTAGAAGATTGGTATATAAGGAAGTTTCTAAAAAGAAGTTTTCTAATATAGAGAGTTGGTGCTCGATGTAAAAAAAGCAGTGAATATACCAGAAATAGAGAGAAGGCATACTAACAAATAATACAATGAACATATAAAAAGAAAACTATAGAAAAAAAATAGACTTACTAAAATTTGAACACTTCTGACATCAAACTGATTCTAGTAGATACAAGATCAACTAAAATTGGATAAATCTAAGAGGTAATTTTGATATCATACTTAGTAAGTTTGTATTGAAGATAAATTCAAAGAACTTCTATTATATATAACAACTATTCTCTTACTTTTTATTCATTAAATAAATTATTTAAATTTTTTAGATGTTGGTTTATACTTAACAACAAACAAATTAAACAAACTAAACTTATTACTACAAGGTCATTATATCTTATTAAAATTACAAGCACTAAACAAATTACTGATATATATGCATAATATATTATTAATATTGTTATTATTTTTACAATTAAGTATTGTTTCTATAATATTTTTCTTAGTCAAAACATATGCAACAAAATTCTTACAACCCATATTAGACTTGTTAAAAATAAGACCAAACTCAATTGCACAATTTCTATTAGCATATTACTTTATTCTTAACTTTACAATATCTATAATATATAAAACATCTACTTACAACACCATATTACAAACTTGACCAAAAGACTCAATTTACTTGACCTTTTAGAAACAAGTATTTATGTTAGACTTCAACAACTTCAGAATAATTTATGATTATCTATTATTATTCTAATACATAATAATCTTATTATTGATGATTTCAACAAACATTTTAAGATTATTTAGCTTTTTAAATATCTTAACATTATATATATATCTAATTCATCATACAATATTCTATGTACTATTCAAAAGAGCTTTATCTTACTTAAATCATTACTCTTATCACATTCTAAATATATAATATTTAAGAAACAACTTAAACATCATGATATTTTATATTTAAACTAACTTACTACATTTAACAACTTATATCTTTTAAACTAAAAACATATTTCTTCACATATAAACAAAATTTCTAAAAGCAAATAACCACTTTGGTTTACCTATTTGGAAGATTAAGTTACAAGTTATTCTTATAATTATACTCTTTATTAACATTTACACTTACTTAATACAAACTATTATAGTTATACAACTGGTTATTTTTCTTTATAATAAAAACTATAACTTATTATAATTTTTAACATCCAAATTATTATTGACAAAGCTAAAAAACAATTCTCACCATCTGGAACTGCTCTTATAACTCACTGACAATGTTATATTAAATCACAATTTACACACCTTTATTCTCTTTTATCTGTTTAATCAAATGCATACATAGGCTGTTATCTTAATTTTTACACAATAGCTAACAAATATACAATTATTATTCCTATTAATATTTTAACTAAATTTTATGATTGAATTAATACATATAACAAACCTCTTAACTTTAATGCCAACTATCTTGATTTTACATATTCTATTAGAATTAAACACTTTATTCAAACTTAAATCTTTCTAATATTACTATTACAACATATTCAATTTTAACTATCTTTAAACATATTTATTTATAAACAATCTTTAACAAATCACTAACTATAATTTCAACTTATCAGAACTTTACTTTTATACAGATAGCTTAGTTATAAACTTGAGTACCTCACAATGCTTAATAAATATTAAATAGATACAAGTTTTAAATAACTTTGTATTTTATATCTTTTAAGCTCAAACTAAATATTAGTTTTGTTTATTTAAGTTAGAGCTTATTGCTATTCTATTAATCCTATTACTGCTTCTAGAAACTGTACTATAAATATATATACAGACTCACAATCTGTAATTTTCAAATATAATAGTCTTTTATATACTTATATATTATATTTTTTTATTATAGAATACATTTATCAATTTTATTAAATTATATAGTATTTATATTATTTTTCACAAAGTTACTACTTATTAAAATAATAAATATAACAATTTGCTAACCAACTAGTATATAACTATTACAATCTGTTATATCTTATTGTTATATCTTATAATACTTACAACTTTGTCTATACTTTAACTTTTAAAAATTTCTTTTTAAAGTTATTTATTTATCATAGCATTTATACAATATGTCATATGCATATTTATGCATTCTAAATAACACAAAACCATTTTCAAAAATTTTTAACCAAATTAGCTAGCAAGCCACTTGGTTTTATATTAATTATAATTAAAAAATTTTAAAGTTTTTATACAGCTTTCAGTTTTCTATTTTTAAATATTTTAAATTAAAATTCTATTAGATGAACTTTTTACTTTACAATTTTAATAAATATTATTATTTATATTTACCTATTTGTCACCAATGTTACCAAATTAGTTCACATCTCTACTGGACAATTTGTTCATTTAATCAACTATTATTTAGTCTTATTAATATCTCATTACAATACACTTTTAACTTAACTATACTTAATACTATATCTAATATTATAACTAACTTATATTATTAAATTAAACTACTTAATAGCATGTCTATTTACAGTATATCTAATATACTATTAATTTTTTCAACTTTAACAAACTTAATACTAAATGAACTTATTAACACTATTACAAATTTGTCTTTTAAAAAAATAACTACTATACTTTCTATAAAATTTTTACTTTATTTTAATTAATAAATCTATTACAGAATTTGGATTCTTTACTGTATTTTAAAATTTATAACTCAACTTTCTAACTATAACTCATTATTAAATTCTGTTTTTTCTTCATTATACTTTCTTTTTTCTAATTTAATTAGTTCAAAAATTAATTCTTGATATATTCAATAAATCAAATATTAGACCAATTCTCTATATATAATTACTAACACCCAAATCTAAATAAATATTAGCTACCTTTGTTGATTTAGGTTGCAAATAAATTAGTCTGAACTTTTATTTTTTCTATAATATTTTAAAAGTAGATTCATACTTTGTGCAAAATCTTAATTGAATATTCAATAAAGATAAAGACATGGTCTTATCATTAATATTAAAAAAAATATTTGTAATATATTATATATTTGTTGACATAAAATTGTATTTTGAGCTTTAAGAAAAATATTAAAGTATTAATATAAAGAAGTTAAGTTAATAATAATATATTATAACAGTAAATAAGATTTAAAAAATAGGCAATTGTAAGCTTTATTAGTTTTAATATTAACAAAAAAGATTATTTAATATTTTGTTTAAAGTATTAGAAAAAAAACCAATATTTTAATCTTGTGAAAATAGAAAAAGATTAGAGTATATAAAAAATTTGTTATAACTAATTTTATGATTGTAAAATTGTAAAGTTTTATAAATAATATTATTGAAGTTTAAATTATATTTTTTAAAGTAAAATAATAAAATGATTTCTGAAAAAAATGATTATTTTCTATATAAGCATTTACTATTTAAAGCTCAGCTTTTATAATTGTGAAAAATTTCATAGTTTGCTTTGTATATTGAGTCTAACTATTATTATCTTGATTTTTTATATATAATATACATAATTTTTTTTAATATTAAAAAATAATAAAATCTTTATATTGTTATTATAAATAATATTAATATAAAAGACAAAATTTTTTAATATAATAATATTTATAATATACGATTAACCCTTTATATAATCACGTTATAAATTACTACATTTATGTTTAAACTATACTTTGATTTAATATATAATAAAAACCTTCTATACAAGCACATTATTAAAAAACTTATGCTCAACTGTGTAATTGTATAAAAGAACAACTGTAATTTATTTTACTGCACATACAACATTGCAAATAATCTTTCAGTTTGAATGTTTAAAGCTTGATAAATATCAAAAATGTATTTTTAAATGTTTGTATTATATTATGCAATAATGATTAACAAAAAGATTCAAAATTATGTTTTTGATGTTTTTATTAAAAATATATCAAAACAACTATTTTGCATAAAAATTGAATTCTCTATTATATTTCAAACAATAAGAATAAATAAAAAAAAACATTATTATTTTAAAAAGCATGTTAAAACAAATCTGAAAAATATAATTATACTTATATAGGTTTGTTGGTTCACGAGTCATTGGAATTTAAATTTAATGTTTTTATTATTATACCATCTGCACTATGTTTGTAATTAGACTTGCATTAGACCTCCTAATATTATATGATGGACAAATATGATCAATCCTTTTTAGATTTAAATGAATCATTAAAGGTCGAACCAAATAGTGCTGAACTATTAAAAGTCGTGAAAAAACTTATCGAACAATGAACAAACTTGAAAAATCACTTGTAGATTTGAGCAAATCACTTACAAAATCACTATCAGTTGTTTCAGAATTAATAATAAAGGCAGTGAGTACTTATTTGCTATACTGCATATGCTAATAGTCGACTAAGTTTAATTAAAATTATCGACTTGGCTAAGCTTATAAAAATTTTATTGCTATAAACACTAAATTCAGGTATAATGCATATATGTGTTTACATACTGATTTGATCTATTATCATTAATATCAAGTATATCTTTAATTTTATTCACTGGATCTAATTTGCAGTTTCACGCAGGAGTTAGTCTTAGGCGTTATATATAGAAAATACAGTCAGACTTTGATATAATCATCAATTCAAGAAACAAAAATTTGGTGGTCATAAACAGTTTTAACTATATAAAGGTCAAAACTTATATGTTTTATAATAACTAGAACTAAAAGTAGTGTGATCATAAAAAGGTTGTGACTATATCAAGAATGACTGTAGCGAATTCATGGCTATTAAAAATCCAAAATGTAAACTTGAATTGCAAAAAAGATGTGAAAGGAAGTGGAAACTTTTGAATATCCATAGGACATAGTAAAGTAATGGATCAGGATTTTGTGTTAGCAACAGGTCATACAAAGTTAGTTTCTTGGTTTTCATTAAAATTCCAGAGAAACCGATCTAATTTTTTCAAAATTTATATTTACAGTTAAAGCTCGATATAGCGAAGTCCACACTCTGACCTAATGCTTCACTATATAGAAATATTCGGTTATCAAAAGGCAAATTTATATATTCAGACACAGTTATGATGCAAAAAAATTTCGTTATTTCGAAATGTTCGCTATGCAAAATTCGTTATCTGACTGTATATAAATTTTTAAAATCTTGAAATTAATTTTATATGGCTTTATAATTAAATCTTTTTTGGAAACCCGCGCACACATTTTAAATGAAAGGAGCTTGTTCTTTGATTGGAGGGAATATTTAATAATTTAAATTTTAAACCAAAAATGTACAATTTACATTATTAAGTATAGAAAGTTCATCACAAATGTATGAATGTAAAAAGAAATTCATATTTAAAACCTCATATATCACTGGGCATTTTTAGTTTCAGCTACTTCGTTTTCTTCAAATCTAATTTCTGCTTGCTCCATGAAATCCACATTTCTATTATCACTTCCAGTGGAAATAAATACAATTACACCAAACATAGCGCATGCAGAAAAAACTGCTATAGTCAGTCCATAATCGGGCACCCCATTTTTAGGAAATGCTTCACCTAATAACGCTTCAATTTGAGCTGCTGAAGCAGCTATTAAGTTACCCAATTGATAAGTCAGTCCTGGAAATGTCCCTCGAAAAGCTGGTGGTGACAGCTCATTCAAATAAGCAGGTACAACACCAAAGGCACCCTAATTGGTGAATTAATCTTAGAAATTTTTTATATTTAAGCCTCATAAAATTAATATATTTACCTGAACAAAGAAATAAATAACAAACGCTCCAAAAGTCACAAGCTGTTTATTAACAGGAATAGCTATTATAGGCAAAAATGAGCCAGCTAAAATCATCGCTGCGACAACCGTTTTCTTACGGCCAAAATATTGGGACAAGTATCCACATAATATACCACCTAGAATAGCACCGACATTAGCTATAACAGTCGTCACCGTGATATCCTCTGAAAACAATGAAAAATACTAATTTTAATGATATTCAATCGAAATATTATTCAAAGAATGTTATACTGAGCGCATAGTACCTGGAGAATATGAGAGTTGTGTTTTAAGATACGTGGGGAAAAGATCCTGAGAGCCTATTGATAAAAAAAAACAACATTAATTAATGCAAATTTACTGAAAGTTAATTGTAATTATGAATAGTCTTACCATGGCTAGTGAAACTATAAAATGCCATTAACAAGATAGTATGAATGGTTTTCAACCAATAACTTTTAAAAATCTAAATAAGAATACATCTATTGCTATTAGTGATATTGTAAACATATATATACTAAACAGTAAATAAAATTAAATAATGACCGTTTTCATTTCATTGAACATACTATGATTCGTTGACATACGAGCCTCACGAGTTTTTTCCCATGTTTTGGATTCAGGAACAAAGAAACGCATGAAAACTACAACAAGAGCAGGAAAAGAACCAATCCAGAACATTGCACGCCAACCGAGAGTCTGAATTACAGCATAATAAAATATTGCAGCGATTAAATAACCAGTTGGATAGCCTTGCTGTAAAATTCCAGAGAACAAACTAACAAAATAAAATTGACAATATGAATAAATATAATTTAATAAAGATGAGATCACGGTCAAAATTGCTTACCCACGAGATTCAGGTGGTAAAACTTCCATCGCTAAAGCCGCACCTAAGCCCCACTCACCACCCATCGCAATTCCAAAGATAGCTCTTAATGCTACGAAAACTTGGAAATTTGGAGCAAACCCGGAAGCTAATTCCACCATGCTATACAAGATGATATCGGCCATTAATGGATACTTTCTGCCATATTTATCGGCCAGTATACCAAAGATTAATGCACCAACAGGACGTAGTAATAACGTTACCGTAATACTTTGTCGAAATTAAAACGCGAACGATTAATAACTAAATCATGAAAATAATTCTATTTCACTTTGATAATACATTTCTAATTGATATCTTAAGTTTAATTGACTTAGTATTAGTAAGATTTATTAATTGTCATCATGATAAAATTACCTCGTGGCAATATCAGATGGTTTCATTTTAAATTCATCAGCAATGCTGCAATAATAATAGTAATAATAAGCAAAATTTTCATGCATAATATGAGATGTGAAAGATGAAATTGACGCACTATGGTAAGGCAAATGAAACGACAAAGAAGTCGAAGGCATCTAAAGTCCATCCAAGAAACGCCGCGATAAAGGTCATTATCTGATACCTCTTCAACGACCTCACAAGTTTCCATGGATTAACAGGTTTATTAACTTCTGATATAAACGGAGTTTGTACTTTGATATCATCAGTTACATCGTTCAAGACCACAACATGGTTTTCTGTCTCGTTAGCTTTAGTATTAGCCATGGATATACAGTATCAACGATATTTAGAGAAAGAAAACAAAAGATGATGAATAATCGTATTTTATATTTACGGTTTTACATTTTGTTGATTATTTCAACCCAACTCCGACAATTTTTACATGAATAATTATTTGGTATTGATTTTTGATATGAAAATGTCTGAGTTATTTCAGAAATTCATATTAAAAATCAAGGCCAAAATTAAATCTAAGCATTAATGGTTATCAATTATAATCCACACGTAAACATTATTTATTTACTAACCCATCGTTTCTTGCGATCTCGTTTATTATTATTGAAATTTTTTACGGTGTTTATATAATATCAAAAATACTTGGATGTCCATGGGGATGCAGTACTATGCATTATAGTATATTAATATGGTTATAATCCGGTCTTTCAATAACGCGCCGCAAAGGTTTAATTACATCACAAATAAAAGTTCAAAAATAGAAAATACATCATACATTTTTTTTTACGTATAATTAAGCCTTCTTTAGCTATCAAATGACCCTTAACTGACAATAAAGATTAGGACTTTTTGACTATCAGAGATTAGTCAGGCTTCCGACTATCATTATGAACGTTTAAGTGATTATAATAAATTGCCAATTGTGAATTGTAAATGGGGGTCCTTTACATTTAAATCCCAAATACGTAAAATTTAATAATAGAACCGTCCTTATGTCGGTCCCTGTGATACTTATATAATTCAACCAAATTGCTTAATTGATGTAATGTATTTCGGCTTATCGTTATTCAAAACTAGTTACAACATAAGTTAATCCGTAATAATTCGACCAAAACCGAAATAATCGAAAAATTTAGATTTTATAAGGGTGAATCATAGGTAATGTGGTCGAAATTATTTCGGTTCGTGTTGAAATCTATTACGGTTTGTGTCGTAACTAGTTTAAATATAAGCTGGTCACATGTACTATATATTCTAAAGAGCTACCCCAGTAGGACCATGAAAGATCGACGCAGGTACACCAAGATCTCTTCTAACGATCGACTCTTTGCTAACAAAAAGATTCGCCGTAAAATTTTGGTACAAGATAAGCCTTTTTCGATCACAGCCCTAACCCTAATGTAAGGTTTTATTTACTTTAAAAATTCAATTATTTTAATTAGCGAAGCTCATCTGATTGGTGCATATTGTCGATCTTTCATTTTCTCACAGGGTAGCTATTCTAAAGAGAGATCGCTTTGAGGGTGATTTCACCAGTTAGACCTGGTGAAACCATTTGTAAAACTGGTGAAACTAGTAATACTAGTGAAACTGATAATACTAATATACTGATGATACAACAAAATAAAATCACCTTACTCTATACAAGATCTCTATACGTCAAACTCTGATTATAACAAATAAATAGATAAAAATATTAGATGTTCTTAAATATTTTGTTTGTTATAACTAGAGTACCAGTATCACCAATTTCACCAGTTTTACCAGTATACCAGTATTATCAGTTTCACCAGTTTTACTGGTTTTACCAGTATCATCAGCATTACCAATTAGTGATCGGTGCACCATTGCAATTTAGTTTCACCAACAACTCTATTCGGGACAAATAATTACAGCTGGTCCGAAGAATTACAGATGTCTTCTGGAAAATCTGGCAAAAATTGACCGGCTGAATAGTTGTCGATTCGATAAGTTTTGATAAACTTTTGATTTACCAGATTTTCCAGAATTTATGAGTGTAATACAAATTTTTAAAAATTTTAGGCCTGGTTCGCAAAATTTTGCAGACCGAGCCGGGCCATTGGACCCAATGCAGGCCTCTACCGATCGAATATATGGACTATGTTCTGAGAAAAAGGACCAAATTAATAAAAAAAGTTTTGCAGAAAATTGAATTTTATATTTGTGGTTTTTGTAATGATCGAGGAAATTTCCAAAGATTCCGGATTTCTATTAATCATATTTTCGATATATATTTATTTTAAATCGGTAAAACTGCGGAGGTCATATCCTTTTACCTAAATCTAGTATATATAATTAGTAACCACTTTATCATTATCCAATAAACATTGCCTACGAAGAAATCAAGAATTTGAATAGTGAAAAAAATTAGAAGCTCTATTCTCTATTGGTTATAGTGGAAAAAAAATTTTTTTACTACACCTTTCGAAAACAAGCATCCACAAGTTATGTTAAACTAGTACTGTATTGTAAAAGATAGGGACCTTGAAGGTGATGCCATATAGTATTATGTTTATATTATCTTTAAGATCACTATAACAATACTGGTTTAACGTAAATTGTGGATGCTGCCTAAGCAGAGCTTAATTACTAATTGTTGAGACAATCGCATACAATAGGTTTTTTTTTTAAAAAAACACACAATTCGGTAGCCTTATTTTTTGACAATCATTGTCTCGAGCTAGAGTTAACCCAATTTAGAGTTAGAATTGGCTAGAGGTAGGTATCGTGGGAATTATATGAGTGACAGTAAAAGGATTTGTTCGCGAATTTTCACCTAATAGGACTCATACTCCGAAAAATTGAACTAATAATTATAGAAACACGAACCCGAAACTAATGCAAAAATGTATATTTATATAGTGATAGTCATCTGAGTAACAGAAAAGAAAATCAGATCGAAATAGTTGAGTAACAGAAAAGACAATCGAACGAATGAGTAAATATAATCCCTTAGAGTTAGTCATTTGACACAATTATAAGTTCTAAAGTAACCATAGTATAAACTTTATATAATAGATTATTTTAGAGTTTGATTGTAAAACTTGTGATTGTGTCAAATGACTGATTCTAAGAGGTTATATTTATGGAATAATTATTAGTTTTCCAATCTGAAGAGAGATACGTATTAGACTAGAGTTTCCTGCCTTAACCGACAAATTCTGCTGTGATTACCGTTAGATTTGTGAATTCTGCGCGGCATATAAATAGTACTTTGAATTTTGATATTTTTATTGTAGCTTCGCAAAAATACCCATTTAAAATCAAATATAATGAGTAAACCAATGTCGATATATATACTCTACCATCATATTTGTTGAAATTAACCGTAAAGTCTAAAAAATTAATAAGTGGCTACTACGGTAAATGTGGTAGTTGCGTTGGGGCGTTAGATACTAAATGATCTACTATCATATTACAACATGCATAATCAGATCTGATTGTTAGGATTTGTTATTTTGATATCAGAAAATAAGGCACATTATTGGGTGTAAATTAAAAGGTTTTTTGGAAAAGATGAGTGCAGATAGTAGTTTGATTTTAAAGTTTTTTAATACAGAGGAGGATGGATCAGTTACTAAGATCAAAGGTTTTTCTCTATATGATATGTATTGTAAAGTTAGCAACCAATTAATATTGTTTTATGAAGTGTATAAAAGATTTATTGTTGATAGAATCAGACCAGTCTGTTTGTAATTTAATGTATTTGTTTTATTGTAGTTTTTAATAAATATGTATAAGGGTTGTTGAGAAGTTTTGGGATAAATCAGTTATATAAAAATGTTAGTAGTATAGAATCTAGTAAGAAAATATTATTTTGTGTTTTGAATTTGAAGTTTTTTGTTAAGAGTAATTGTAAGCATATAGTTATATGTTACTGCTTTTAGTACTAGAAGGTAGATATTAGAGTTTTACAATATGATTTAATTAGATTTAATTAAATTATACTAAAAATCTTTTATATGATCAATGTGAAAAATCAAATATTTCAAACTTTTAAACAATAATTAATAACAATTTCTTGATATAGTAGCTTTAAAATAATAAAGAATATATTAGATATAACATATATTATAGATAATAAATTGTAAAATTTAATAAAAATAATAATTTTCATTCTTAACAATCTATATGAGAATTATAGAAAACTAGAAATTAGTAATAAAATAGTTATACTATATTTAACTAACTCTTTCTGACAATCACTTGTACCAAAATTTTCTGATAATAAACTGACAATAATTAAATAATTTATTAAGTAAACCTTTTCTGGCCTTCTAAGTAAAATTGTTCATAACTAAATTTTACATATAGGTGGTCTAGTTTTATATCTTTTGGACCTTTGTACAGTAAGATATATTTATTAAACTGCAAAATACTTTTTCTAAAATTTTTAAAAAAATTTACTAAGCTAACCTTAGTTGCTATCTTAAACAAAAAGACATAGCTTATTTAGAACTTCATTTTGATATATTATACATTAATATTAGATCAATATTGAAGGTTTTATGCAAAAAGTCTTTAAAACTTCTTTACAAAACTCCTGTTCTTTTTTTGCAAAAAATTTTTTCTTTTTTTGGGAGGTCCTATATTCTAGAATGCCTAGCACCTGCAAATTACTACCAAAAATCATATTTTTAATTAACTTAATACAAATTTTAATTTTTTTTATTTTTGGTTCAATTAACTAACACAAAAATTTGTTCAACATCAATCTTTTGTAACCACTTAGCTTGCACACCCTGTACTACTTATTTGTCACATTCTCTTATTTATCACATCTTCTTACTTATCATACTTCTTATTTGTTATACCTTCTTATTTGTCACATTTTTTTAATTATCATATTCTATATCTTTCAGATTCCTTAATATCCAAGATCTCTATTATCTACTTTGTTTTTAATTTTTAAACCTTAAACTATACCTACTTTAGTCTCTGAAGATCCTGACTTCTATGACATTGATTACTATCATGATAAATATAAAGATCACCATGGTATAGGAATGATCAAAGGAAAACCTCAATCTCTATGCATATTTCCAACAGACATTAATCCAATTAATTGTGATACTACTAAAAAATATTATTATTTTAAAGTTTCTTAATAACTTATTATTGCTACATACTTTTGTAAAACATATTATACTAACTTTACCTCTCAGTTTTACAGAATTCCTTATTCTATTTCTCTTGAACAATCTATGATTCAAACTTTCTTTATTATTTTTGTTAATCATTTTAGAAAAATTTCTGACAAATTATCTTAATCATCTACTCCAAAACAACAACAATTTGATCTATCTTCTTCTAAACCTCATATACTATTTTCCAGTTTCCAAATAGATTCTACACCTTTTACAATTATTGTATATTCTCAACACTATTATACATGCCTTATATGCAGAACTAAAAATATCTCTTGTGCAACTACGAAACAATGTAGTTATGCTCCTGACTATGTAATCTGCATAATCTTTAAGCAAAACCTAATTCATAGACTTTGTGTTCCTGGTTTATTAGATATTAAACTTAAACTTTTGGCACAAACTTCTCTTTTTACATTTCAACAATAAATTGTTACAGCCTTAATTAAATCCAAACTAATTAGCTTAAACACTCAAACTTCCTTTTTTAACTCTAAAAAACAAATTATTTCTCCTCTTACTCTTAAACAAAAACTAATTCTTACTCTTATTAAAATTCAACAAATAAAATCTAATGAAAAAATCCAACTTCTTAAATCCTTTTTCTTAAAGAAAAACAAAAAATAACAGCATTCTAAACAACAAAAACAGAAGAAAAAAGAAACTCAAAGAAATACTTGCAATGATCTTGACTAGTTTAAAGAATATCCAGTAACTGACACTATGAAAAACAATATCAAATTCAATAACCTGATTGTTCAACAACTACTCACTTTTATTAAACTACATCTCATTAACATCTATCCAGGAAAAATCATTCAACTAGCATCCGATACAAGTTCTGAATCAAAACTTAATTACAAATATTTAATTAAAACTTTAGTAGGCAAAAGACCCAAATTCTTAACTGATCTCATTTATGATGCAAACCTTTCAATTGACAAATCAATATCTATTCCATTTGAATTAAGCTATTTCACCTTTATCTTTCTTCTTAAAGAATTCATTATAACTTTATTCACTCAATTAAATTATCCAAAAATCTTTGTTTCTTAGAACTTCATTCCTCTATATACCACCACTAATCAGAAACAAGTAGTTCTTAATTTGGCTTGCTTATATCTTATTCTTCATGACAAATATAAATTATTTATATAGAAAAGTTTTATGAAGACCTTAGACTTTATCCTATCTACTTCAAATTACATTATAATTTCAGTGAAGACAATATCAATCTACCACTTTTTAAAATTCAAAATGATGATATATTTAATATTAACATTTCACTTAATATTCCTAAAAAAAGATTTCTTCAAACCTTTCAAATTCTATCTTTAAAAAATCATCTGCCAGAATTTAAAGTCTGGTTTAAAAAATTCTTTACTATCTACAAATAACAATTTAATAACATCGATTAGGAAAAAACATTCAACTATATTAAATACCAAATTGCTCTTAAATTATCTAATACATGCAAAGCTCTCTTATCCTCTGAATTTATAATTACTTTTATTGATTTTTTACAAGAGCACTCTAAATTATGTTTCAAAGCAGCTCTATATTATATTCATATTTGTATAGTTAAAAACTGTACAATACTATCAAAAGATACAGAATATAATGTTAAAAACTTATCTTCACTTTTTTTTACTGACTCATATGATCATTTTTCAGCTTCAACCAATACATAACCCAAACCTAAATAGACATATCCTATTCTTGACTTCTCTATATTTAACAAAGACCAGCCTAAGGCTGCTACTTTTAACAAACTTACACCTATCACCTTTCTTTGCCAACTTGCCTTAGATACTGAAAAAGAATTTATTAAATTCAACAATATTAAAACTAATCAAGTATATAAAAGTTATTATTTTTATAGCTTTTTCAAAGCCTATCTTAGTACTGCTGCCAATAATGACCAAATTAACAATCATCATCTACAACAAATTATTGATAAAATCACTAGCAAACCTACTAGTACTGAATACTTAGCTAGAATACTTACATATTTCTATATTCTTAAAAATGACAATCTTCCTATTTCTTTAATTAGAGAAGCTTATAACAAAAGATTCTATTCTGAAGCTTAACAAATATTACATTCTAAGTTTAATATTAAATTCAATATACCCAAAACTAAATATATATTTTCTGATTTAAATACTATAACCAAGCCAATATCTTTATTATCTAAAGAAAATAATAACTTATTCAAACTTTCTGATGATAACATTATTATATTTGAATCAAATACTGAGAACACTGACCAAAACACAGAACAAAACTTACAACAAAATTCACAACCTGACTATGTTACAACAATCTCTTATACTCCTTTTCAAAAAACTCTTCTGTAGAGCATATAAATGCAGTCACTGCTTCTAAGATAATGATGTTCTCTATATTTAGTAGACTATTTTTAGAAGAGAATAATGTAAGTAGATGAGTAATTAAGTCTATTTACACAGAGGACTAGGTTAATGATGGCCAGACCCAATGCACAGAACAGGCTATAGTATTCTGTGCAGCTGTACAAGCTAAGCATATGGTGAGCGAATCTACAGAAGAACTTTTTACTTTCTTGAACTCCATTTCATCATCTCATACCAAGGAAGAATTACAAGACTCATATTACAATACACTATATGATTCAGACTCATGTTACAATATGTGGTTAGCATGTTTAAACCTATCTCAACTTCCATATTCTCAAACACTAAGCTCCTTTTTAAAACACATTCATCATTACAACTATTCACAACTAAACAACTTCAAATATGCATTCACAATAACAATTAAAATTGACTATAGTGAATGCTATATACATTTTTCAAATGAACCTCAACCTTTATTCAAATATTTCTTTCCACAACTATCAGGCTATACTTATTATCCATCTATACTTATTTCTTCTAAATTCTCTCTAATAAACAATAATATATCAAATACTAACCTAATTATAAAGGAAAGTGATATAGACTACAGTTACTTTCAATTAGTAAGAACTATCTTAGAAGGTCATGATGAAACTACAATAGCTAAACAATACTATAACAATATTTAACTTAATATCTGCTACAACAAATTTCTATTTTACAACTATTTATCACTGCTTTCCCATTCTCAAACTATTATTTCTTTTCTATAACATATCTACAGCTTTGGCTATTCACCTGATAATGTTTGTGACTATATACGAATCATTTCTATTAAAAATGATTATAGCAAAGCTTATGTTTATCTTCTATCTGAAGCTAAACCATTATTTAATCACTTTATTTTACCAGTTCAAGCCATCTGGCACTACCTGAACATTAAACTAAAATCAAACATATCAACACCTATCTTTTCTATACTAGCATCTTTAGCTTCTATCTCTAGTAGCTTAACACAACCCAGAACCTCTAACACCTTACTTCTAAATCTTACAATCTGTATCCACAATGTTCGAGAATATAATGAAAACCTTAAACAGCAAGTTTGAGAAGATTATTGTATCTCTCATTCTTTGAATATTATTAGTATTACAGATACTAAAATAGCAAAAGACAATGCTATTATCAAATTTTATATTCAAAACATTTTCTTACTTTTGGTCTTGTACTAACAGCTCCAAAGCAGGAACCACACTTATGATCCAAAAACATCTTACATCTCATATAC
>CAJVQA010003578.1:0-19166 GCA_910591915.1 Cetraspora pellucida | reverse complement strand
TAACTTAATAAATATTAATTATATAATATTTATATAATAAAAATATTTCAAAAAATCAATAGGTTTCTGTAAAGTTAATATCAAAAAAAATAAAATAAAATAAGGATTATTGATTAAGAATATTAAATAAAGTAATATTTGGTAATTGTGAACAAGTTGATTAACAAGATTGTTAAATGGTTCATCTTAGTAAGCAGTAACTTTGTAAAAAATAAGCCAAATTTCATAAGATTTAATAAAGTTAATAAGGATTTGTCAGATAAAGAAATATGGAATATAAGTATGAAAAAGAGTAGATGCTGATTGGTAAATATTATGATATTTAGATATTACTGATTATGGATTAGTGAATATATAGACAAAGCAATGTCTAGAAGCAGTAATAATTGCTTATGAATAGCAAAAATTTTAGCTTTAAAAGATCATAGCCACAGTTTAACTTATGTTTGAAATAAGTTAATAGTTGTAGAGTTATTAACTTAAACTCAACCTATGCCTATAGAGTATTGTAAGATACCAAGATCAATAACAGAACTATCAGTATAAAATAAAATAGATAATAGATTGTGATTTGAGTTAACAATAACTTGAAGATTATTAAAAAGTTAATATAATTTAAAAATAGAAGGTAGTTGTTGTAGATTAATTGTAAATAAAAAAGAAGATAGCATATATAAGGAATGTTAAAGAGTAACAGAATATGCAATATCAAAAGAAAGTTTGCATAAACATTGAGAGTTTTTATTAGGATTAATATGACAAAATAGCTTAGTAGTCAGGTTAGTAAAAATAAAGATAGTACATTTGTTAGCAATTGTATTTGAATTAAGGTAGTATTTAGTACATAATATGGTAGTAGAGAGAGAAGTAAGATGAAGATTAGAGAACTAAGACTAAAATAAGCAGTGCCAATAGTTAATAAGAGTAAGGCCAGTAGATGTATTATGCCTTCTTGCCTTACAAATAATTATTTAGTTATTAAGAACAGTGAGTAGCCAAGGTTTAGTATTAAAGATAAAGTAACCAGTAGAGTACCAGAAATAGTTTACAGAAGATAAGTTATAATAATCATATAAAGTGCATTGGTAAGAGTAACTTGTAGTATTATCTTTAAAAGTAGTAAACTATTGTGATATAATGCCTTTTGAAATTTTGTTAAGTCTGAATAAAATGTGTTGCCAATGTAATAAAAATAAATTGCTATAAGTAGTAAGTTGATCTAGAAAAAGAAATTTATAGTATTCAAATTATTTTTTGAAAATAAGATATTTTGGATAAAAAGAAAAAAGAGATTCAAGAGAGATAGTTCTATCATTTAGAGTATATAGAATGTTGTAAATTGGACTAGTTAAAAAAGTCTAGTCTATGTGTTTAATAAATTGTATTATTTTAAAGTTTGTAGTTAAGTGATTGGTTTTATTAATAATTAACTTAAGATAAAGAAAAATATTAATAAAAGATTAGAGGTTGTTTTGGAGTTGTTGAATTAGTATATAAGTAGATGTGCTTAGTAGATCAGAATTGTTAAGTTATTTAAAAAAGTTAGGAATATGGTGTTGTAGTTAAATATTCCAAATATGTTTAATGTTGTAGATTTGAAGATGTAATAAAGTACTAAAAGGTATTATGCAGCAAAATTTGGCTTTGAGCTTAACAAGACCAATGTGTTAAGTGAAAATTTTGTTGCAGATAGGTTAATTAATAACAATGTTGTGTAGGCAATATTCAATAGTAGAAATAATAACTGTATTGATCATATAGCAGGCATGTAAGTCAGTTATGTATTTTGTTTTTACAATTTGGATAAGTTGAAAAAATTCAGAAATAATTAGTTTTATTTATTTAGATTACCTATTATCTAAAGTAAACTAGCAATCTAAAAATTTAAAAGATTGTTTGAAAGAATGAAGTGAAAGTAGATGGTTGTTATAAGAGATGAGAGTATAATAAGATAGGTGATTATTAGTAATCAGGATGGATTTTGAGAAATTAACTTGAATGTTAGTTATAGTGTAAAAAGATTTAGCTATAAATAATATATAAGAGAGCTCAGTTTGTGAAGAATCAATCCAAAATGTATTATCTATATATGCCAAAACAGAGCATTGTTTTTGTAGTAAATTAAATGTTTAAAGTTTTAGATTGTGGTCCAAGCAGATTATAAAGTATAACCAGGTACTTTTGAGTATATATATAAAATAAGTAGATCATAATAGATATGCTATAATAAAGATGTAATTGTTTCATCTTAGTTAATACTATTGTGAACTGGGTAAGAGGAAGTGAGACCAAGATTAGTAATAACTTAGTTGTGATGATTAGTAAGAAGATCAGTAAGAATATTAATAATAGATGAGATAAGTGAGAGATGAGAAAATAAATATTTAAAAAAAACAAAGTTTACAGAATTATATGCTTTGCTCATATCTTATAAGAGTAACCAAATATTTCTATAATTGCAGATAGCTTCTTTAATGAGATAATTAAGAATATGAATAGAAATTAAGTACTATTATTAAAAGTACAATATAGATAAGAGAATAGGATTTGAGAAAAATATAGAGTTAAGTCAATTTGTAAGAATTTTTGTATAAAGTTTGCAAGTCTGTTTAATTAGACTAATAGGTTATGTAAAATTAAGATCATCATTAAAAATATTTCATTTAGAAATAGGATAAATTCTAGTATGTTTTTATTGTTTAAAAATTCTGTTTTCAAGAAGACAATAATTAAAGAGAACAATAATAACAGAAATGTATTAGAGACTAATGTATTTAAGCATTTTATAACTAATGCTTGTAGAAATATAGGTTTTGTTATTAGGTAGTTGTAAAAGGATTTGGAGAAGTTCTTTATTAGTAACAGGAGATTTAAAGAATAATACCAAGTTGGATTAATATAAGGAAGTAAAAGGTATTATTATTTTTAGAAATTATTAAAAAAGGTTTTATTAATAGATCTAAGTGTAGTTCAATTATGAAAATAAAATTAAACATGTTGTTTAATAAGTAATGGATTAGTAATAAGTTGGTGCAATTTTATATTTGAAAAATGAACAGGTTGATAATAGCAATTGGGAATACTATTAATAACCTAAATAGAATATATTATAAGAGTAATACATCTTTTGTCAGTAGCTTAATTAATTTGTTATCAAAATAAAAGAATGTTTTCAAGATAATAAGTATGATAAAGTTGTTTTCAAATAGAATGAGCATATTGAAGCCATGGTTAAGTATAGGAGATGTTGATAGAGGTAAGTAATTAAAGATTACATTGTGATTGTTTATTAATTTAAAATATGTTTTAGTTAATATTTGAGATGTTAAATAATTGGATAAGTTTTTTGACAAATTTAATAATATGTCCAAGTTTTTTAAGAAAGGGATATAATAAAGTACTATAAGATAAGTATTGATGATTGTAACTTTATTTGCAAAAGATTTTGTTGGAAATTATATGAGTAGCAGTATAGATTATTTAGCATTGAATTTTGTGATAAATAGTTTCAATACTTTTATTAATAATACTGTTAATAGAAGTTTTGTATAATGAGAATTGTAGAGTTAAAGTATTAACAAAGAAGTTCTAGTCTTCTGTACTCATTATTTTATAATTGAATATATGATAACTAATTCTAGTATGTTTCTATAAAGGTTTACTATAGGCATGTAGAAATGTTCAAATAGAGGTAAGAATCAAATAATCACTTAAAGTAGAGATTTGACTGTTGTAAGACTATAGAAAAAAAGGAATTATATATTAAATTGGTTAGTTCAGATGTAGTCAATGTGATTACTACTAGTATTATTAGACCAAATAAAATGTTTGTTGTTAAAATAGACTCCAATGTTATACATGTTGGAATGATTAAAAAAATTGATAAGTTTATATTTAAAAGAGAAACTATAAATATAATCTTGTATATTAAAATCTCTAAGAATAATATGATAAAATTGAATTTAAGAGATTTGTTGGATTTAATTGATTACTGCATTTTGGATTTGGTTATGAATAGCTATATTAGTAGATGAAAAATATACTAAAATAATATAAAGTTAGATATTACTTTGAAAGAAAATGTCAAGTGCAATAGCCTCTTCTGGATGAATATAAATATTATAAATATGAGGTTTAAGATAATTATAAATTATGATGACTGTCTCTTTTATAGAAATAGAAGAGTTAGAACAATAGTAGATAAAAAAATTATTGTTGCAGAAGAAAAAATCAGTTTTGTTAAAAAATTTTGTTTTAGTAATATTGACAATAGATATGTTATTATTAAGACAATACTTTTGTTAGGCTTTTTTTTTTGTTGGTTTATTAAAGCCTCTAACATTATGTATAACAATAATTGGATTAAAATGATAAAAACTTGAGTCAAAAGAGTATAAAAAAAAGTTATAAATAATAGGAATTGAGTAATGATTGTTAGAAAAATAGTTAAATAAAATAAAAGTAGAACTAGAAGAGTTAAATTTGAGAGAAAGGTTATAGAATAAAAGCAGAAAATAAGAAAAAATAATAATATAATCTGATAACAGAGAGTCATTAGAAAGATAAATATAAGTTTCATAATAAGATGTGTTAATAAAAAATGTAATACTAGATACAGTTTTGTTATTATTATACTTATTAATATGTTGAATTAAAATTTGAATAATTTGATTATAAGAGAGAAGTGGTAAATTGTAATAAAGAAGAAATTTGTTAAAACATATATAAAGATTATAGGAGACTAAAAATATTAAAAATGTTCTTTTAGAATTGTTTTCTACTGAGCCAATCACTATATGCTTGGCTTACACAGCTGTGCAAGGTAATATAGTCTGTTCTATACATTGATTCTGAATGTTATTATTCTGGCCTTTTATATAAATAGGCTTGTTCACCTGCCTACTTATTTTATTTTTCTTATTAACTGCAATGGATGTATTTTTTAATAAAGTGGTAGTTGTTTCAATGTTAGTTATAAAAAACAAAAACTTAAAAAGAAAATTGTAAAAAAAGTGAGTCCAGAATGAAAATTGATTGGAAATTAAAATTGAATTTTTTTGATAAAACTTTTTCAGTTGCTAGATAAGCAGTATTATTAAAATATTTAATAATTTGTAAATAGGTTGGCTTTTGGGTTTTTTACAATATCAAAATATATAATAATTTGAACTAGGAATTTGGTATTAATAATGTTTTTTGTTAGTAGATTAATAGCTTTTTCCTTAGACAGAGACTGTATATTATGATTTTTAGCAGCAATTTGGTAATAGAGAGAGAAATAGCAATAGAAGTAGTAGTTATGACATTTAGAGTTGGTTTTAACTTTGTTTTGTTTACAAACAAAGTTTCAGTTTGGTCAACTAGCTTATCAAAAGCTTTAGTAGAGATAGGTTAGTCAAGTAAAACAGCATGTTCTTTATTTTTATAAAATAATATGGCATTCAAAGTTGAATAAATTTAAGTTTTATCATTCTAAAAAGAAAATAATAATCAAGATTTGGTTAAAATGTCATTAAATAGCTTAGTGCTATCATAGAATTTTTTGTTATCAAAATATTAACAATCTTTGTTAATACAAGTAAGACAATAGAAGTTGGTAACATAAGATACTTCTTCATATTGCTCTTAGAATGAATTAGGTTTTTTAAATATATAAGTTTTTAGAAGGTATTTGGAAAGTTAATGAATGAAATATTGATGAAATTAGATTCTAAAAGAGGTGTGAATTTTTTCTTTATTAATATTTAAAGAAAATTGTTTACTATAAGAAGGATAATAGGTTTCAAATCAGAAGTCAAAGTGATTAAAAGAGTTTTTTAGTAAAGGAATACAAAATTTTTTAAGGAAAAGAGTTTGGAAAATTTAAAGAAAAGTTTGATATTAAATCTGGCATTTGATTAAATAATAAGATATTTTTGTTTAAGATTTGTAGTTTGAGTAAAGAATTCAATTTTAAATTTTTAGGTCTAAGCTATAGGTTTTTAGCAAATTTTTGGTAGTCAATAGATTGGTAGTTATTGAATAAAAAAAGATGAAGATGTGTAAGATTAAGGCAGAGTTAAAGATGATTATGAGCTATGTATAGAGGAATAGTAATTGGTGAAGCAAAGATTTCAAGCTAGTTAAATTTAGTAAAATGAATAATAGTAAATTGAAAATAAGATTTTTTAAAGTAAATTAAAAAGATCAAAAAAGATAGTAACATTTTTGTCAATATTAGTGTTATTATTATAAATAAAATTAGTTAGAAATTCAGACTATTGCTCAACTATGATGCAGATAATATAGTAAAATAAAGCTTTGAGTGCAGTTTGAATAGCAGTAACTGGCTTGATTTCTTTGCTAAAATAAAAATCATAAAAAAATTTTTTAAGAAAAATAAAAACTTAAAGAGAAAATAGAGTTTGCAAATTTTTATTAGGTTGCATTTCTTCAATAATAAGAAAATTTGTAATTCAGTTATATGTAAGATTAGACTTTGGTTTGAGAACACTAGAATAGGATTAAGAAGAAGGTTTGTTAAAAATATTTTCAAATTGGTTAGTATTGCTAGACTTGTTGAGGTTTAGATTAGAAGTGTCAAAAGTATATATAATAAAAAGTAATTAGAGATAGGATTAAGATTAATAGTTATAGAAAAGAAGAATTAATAAGGTTAAAAGTAGTTAAGGTTTGGTAAAAAAAAGTAGTAAGGGGTTAGTAGTTTGAGAAAATTTTAAGTAAGATTTTTTTGGCTTGAAAAGAGCTAGCTTCATGCTAAAATGAGACAATTATACAGATAAGATGATAAATTTTATTGTTATTGGTAATATATTTTTTAGTAGGGTAGTGATGCTCATTTCTCTTGATACAACTAATTGAAAGAGAGCATTTAGGACAAGTATAATAGTGTAAATTAGATGTAGAAGATGAAAAAACCCTGTAGTTAAAGAGAAAAAATTAGATATAAGTTGTTAAACTAGTTTATTGAGATTCTTTTTAGTATTAATATTGATATAAATTGTAGTAAATTTAGTAGCTTAGATATGGTTAGTGTTGGAAGTGAAGATAAATTTGATGTAATATTTGTCACAGAGACAAGTAATCACAGAAGTAGAGGTAAAAGCTTGAAAAAAATGAGTAATTTTGTTAGATCTAAGGTTTTAGTTAAATAAGAAGTTGGTTTGACTTTAGGAAGAATAGAACAAGCATTATTACTATTTTCTTCTTTATAGAAAGCAATTCCAAAACTGTTAGAAAAGTTTTGGTAAAAATAGTTAAGATTTGCAATATTAGGCTCTTAGTTAGTTAATTTAAATATTTTTAAATTTTGACAAATTAAAAAAAAAAATAATACTAAAAACTTAAAAAAAATTTCAATTTAAAAGTTTAGTTAATTAATTAATTTTATAGTGATAGTAAATAGAAACAAAGATTATATATTTAGAATATTACAGATGTAATGCTAGAATGTAACTGTAATGATTAGAGTCACAAATATGATTTGAGTACTAGCACAAATAAGGTTTATAGTACAAATTATTATATACAATTAGTAAAAACCAAATATAAAAATAATAGATTGTGTTGAATGAATTTCTATTAATAGATAAGTTACAGAATTTTGATATAAATTAATTAAATATAAATTGGAAAATGATGATATAGTTATACAAAAAATGTGTAAAAGAAAAAGAATATAGGTAAGAACAAAAAGTAGAATAAAAAGTAAAAAAAAAGTTTTATATAAGAATAAATGAATTTAGCTATATTTTAGCCAATATTAAGTCAAAATTCTTTCTTTAAAGCTTGTTTTAACTAGGCAAATGTGTCTACAACTTTAGTTAAGAGTATAAAATAAGTTATTGTAATAGAAACTACAAGAGATTAATTTTTTAAAACTGAAGACCAAAGGTTATTAGTACAGTTTTTCTATAAGATTAAGAGCTAAATTTATAATATTTTCAAAATATATTTAAATTGCTAAGCTAAACAAGTTTACTTAAGATGCCAGAACAGTTTGTCTTAGTAAAATAAAAAGATATAAATGTTTTTTGACAAGCATTTTTAGTTAATTTTTGTATATTAGATTTGCAGAAAGAGTTATTATTTTGCTTTAAAATAGTATTATTTCTGTTACTATATACATATTTTAAATAAAAAATTTATAGTCAAAAATTTTCAAACCATCTTTTTCACAAAGGTATTATTTTTATATCAATATCTTAAAATATTAGACAACATTATTAAATAAACTAAATACTTACTAAAAAATTATATTTCTATATTATATCAATATAATTATCTTATTAATCAAATAAATATATTCAATCATCTTAATATTTCACTTTTGCTAGTTAAGCACAACTTATTGCCAAATTGGTTAACACTTGTCAAAACTGAATAAAAATCTAATTATCATATTTGTAATATATAAAACATTAAGAAATAAGATAACAAATTAATAATAATATAGACAAAAGATGTTTCAAACTCTAATCAAATCCAAAATTAATAATAATAGAATACTTAATTATTACAAGAACTCAGTCAAATTTGATAACACCAAAACAAACAATAATGTGATTACTGACTCTTAAGACATTAAACTCTATATTTAACAACACTTTGGCTAATAGATATCTTTTAGATATATTAACTAACAAATCTTTGAATCTAATTAAAAAGAAGAATATAATCACAAATCACATATTAACTTTTATTGATATAATAATGTTTTCAAAAAATTTACTATTAATGAAGTAACTGAAACACTATTTTATTTTTCAAACAACAAAGCTTGTAGCCTTTCTGGCATTAGTTATAAAATGTTAAAACATGTAAGTACAGTTTTTTTCAAGCAATTACAATCTTGCTAAATAGATATATTAATATAAACCAAATCTTCAAACAATAGAAAAAGAATAAAAACTTCTTAATTTTTAAAAACATATATTTGACTGCAATTTAATTAGCACCAAATCTATTAGTTTTCTTAAACATATTAAAAAACTATATACAAAACTTCTTACAAACTGTTTAAACCAAGTACTTATTAAATACAAGATCTTATTACCTTATAATTATATTGCTTTACTAGTCAATAGTATAGCTATATCTTTTCATATACTTAACAATATAATTGAAGATGTATCATATAATTTCAAATAGCTTTGGCTCATATTTAAGATATAAGCAAAGCATATGATTTAGTTAATCTAAACTTGTTTAAAAAAGCACTTAATCATACCAACATGTCATCTAAGCTAATTAGCTAATCTATATATAATTAAAAATAAAATAGATTAAAAAGAAACAATAACTTCTTTATTTTAGCATGTTTATTATAATCTATTTATTTACAGAATTGTATTTCAATATAAAAATTACTTAGAATTTACAACTTAGAAAAGCTACCTTCAACTACCTAGATCTCAAAACCTTTATGCATTTACATCTGTATTAGTTTATATAGATGACATACTCTGAATAGCAAAAATCAAACAAGAACTAGAATAAAACACTCAAATTGCTTCATCTTTCTATCTAATAGTCAATATTTAGATTGTTGCTACTAAATCTATTTTTATCTCTAATTTACTTATATCTAATATTCAATTTTTTAATTCTACTTTTGAATCAATATCTGCTAGCCAACTATTTATGTTTTTAGGTTGTTGGTTTATATTTAACAATAAACAAACTCAATAAATTAAGATTATTTAAGAAGAAACACTTCAATTTATAAACATTACTAATACAAAGAAATTACAGATAAACAAATTATTTATATAATTAATACTATTATTATATCTATACTTGAATATAGATTATACAATATTATTATATTTCACTCTATATGTAACAATATTTTTGTTAAATATCTAACAGTAGCCAAATACAAATTGCATCTGATATGTTTAATTTCTAATAGTACTATATTTAACCTATACTTATATAATATTTATAACATATAAGAAGAATGGGTTTCTGTAACCTAGTGGTCTAGGCACCTCTTCTTTTACAAACAAAATCAACAGTTCAATTCTAGCTAAAGGCAAAAACTTTGTAATCTATAGAAGCATATAAATGTATATGAAGCCCTATAGCTAAGTCTATATGAATAGAAGATTAGTATATAAGGAAGTTCCTAGAAAGAAGTTTTCCAATATAGAGAGTTGGTGCTCGATGCGAAAGAAGCAGGAAACATATCAGAAATAGAGAGAAAATGCACTAGCAGATAATACGATGAACATAAAAAGAAACTATGAAAAAGGAATAGATAGACTTACCAAAATTTGAACACTTCTAGTACCAAATTGGTTCTAGTAAATATAGGATCTACTAAAATTGGATAAAATCTAAGGAGTAATCTTGGTAACATACTTAGTAAGTTTGCATTAAGGCTAAATTCAAAAGGACTATTGATACTTAGTAATATCCAATGAGATACTACTTAGATATAAATAGTAATTAGATAGCTCTAATCTGTTCTGTCTCAATCATAGTAATGTACTATATTTCAGATATAAAAATCAAAAAGTTTAAATAGGTAACTCACAGGCAGATCTCAGGTATGGCATCTAGTAGATAACCTATAGGTGAAATTCTTAATTAGATAATAACTAAAGTTATACATATAACTAGTTGTACTTTTATTAATATACCATATAATCATACATTATTAATAATAAAAAAACACACAGGCAAGATCATTCTTGCAACTAAAAAAAAAAAAATTTATAACATATAAGATATTCAACTTCAATACTATATAACTAACTTCCTACTACAGATCAACAACCCTAATTTGCTAGAAATTTTAATACATATCAGACTGCAACAGTTTTAAAACAATCTATAGTCAACTATTAATATATTTTAATGTTCCAATCTTATTATTAATAGCCCTAATAGACATACTTTAAATTTTAAAATTATTTAATTACTAATATAATTAAATATATTTATAATAGCTAATTTTAATATGTTCTAACTAAATACTATATTATACAATCTTTAATTACTAGAATTAATTTTATCTCAGCACCTACAATATATTAGCTTCAAAAAACAAATTAAAAATCTTAATATTCTATTTCTTGAATAGCTCTGTACAGCTAACAATACTACATTAAATAAAAACACTTTTTATTATGATATTATACTTATCTAAAGAATAAAAACCATTATAGTTCACCAATTTAGAAAACACTGTAATGGCTCACAATAGCTATAAACTTCTTCTTTTATATTGCCAACAATCAGAATAAAATTTATTTACATACAGCTCTCAACATATTTTTAAAAAATTCAAATTCTGGTTACTTATATATACTAATAATGAGATTATTATTGATAAAATCTATAGATATTTTAAAAATATTAATTAAATATCTATTATATACTAATAAACAAATATTGATATAAATTACACTGGCTATTATCCTCTTTCACCAACCCAATACTCACTCTGCTTAGACTGTTATTTAAACTTTAACAAAATCCAAAATCTATATACAGTTAATGTATCTGTTATTATTTATTCTTAATTCCTAAAAAGAGTTAACTCTAATTTAGTAAACTTCAATAACAACTATATAGACCTTATTTATTTGATAGCTATTAAACATCTACTATCTATTCTTTCAGCTCTAATAATCTCAATTTCTAACTCTTATATATCTGAAATATTAAAACTAGTAAGCCAACAAACATATTCAAACAATATTCAATTCTTAATAGTTCTTAACAACAATTTAACTTTTATACTGATGGCTCAGTAATTAATATTGGAACTGACTAATGTACAATAAGAATTGGCTAGATTTAGGTTAACAATGATAACTGAATTCTCTGCTAAGATATACTTTTGGTTATTGTCTTATAAAGCAGAACTAATAATTATTCTTTTAGCTATGTTTATTATATTCCAAAATGTGATAGTTAATATTTACATGAATTCCTAATTTATTATCACTAAATACTCTAATATTTATACTACACTTTCTAATTCTAACAAACTTTTCAAATTTAATACATGGCCTATATAGCATATTTTATTGAATATTATTAAATTTTATAATCTACAGATCAATTTTTATAAAGTATAAGTTTATACTAACAATGATCTGAACAATCTTACTGATTTTCTTGCTAAACAATATAATTTTTTTCTGATCTATACTTTAACAACATCAATATTTATAATCCATATTATATGTTATTTCAGAATTAATATTTTATAAAATACTTTACTAGAACTTTTATTAAAAATGTTTATAAAGCTTATATTTTGGCAATGTGGTTATCTCAAAAATATAACTAAAAATAGAACCAACTTATTCCAGAAATAGATTGGAGATCCTCTTGACTATATATCAATTATAACCAAAAATCTATATATAATATAACTAACTTTAAACTTAATCATCTCAAATTCTTCAAAATTAAAAAATTATTAAATAAACTACATATACACTTTCACTATATAAAATATACTTATACACATTCTATAACACAAACTGCTTTTATTGCAACCTATTTAACATTTCAATATACTATGAACTTGTTTTAATTCTATACTACTTACTAATATCATATAAGATACCATCTTCAAACACATTGATCAAAGCAACTTGGATCTTTCTAAATTTTAACAAAAAGAACTTATTTAAAAAATTCAAAATCATAAAACTTTTTATTATATACTATTCAATAAAAACTCATTTTATTTTAATATCATACTTAAAGAACTTATATCTAAATCTCTAATTCAAATAATCTAAACACTTAATATTTTTTACAAATTAGTATCACAAACTATTATTAATATACTTCTTGAAATCAATAAGCTATGCTATGAACTATTCTGGAAACCATATTATATAAACTTTTTAAATTGAAAAAAACAACAAGAACTTAAACCTTCTTTTTCTAAACATTTAACTCAAATTAATCGTAACAAATAAACTAAATACAATCATCAAACATACACATATTCATGTTTATGTAGACTATTTAATCAAGCATACTCAAACTCCAACATATGCTCACCTATTGGTTATACTATTAAAAAATTTAACATATAGACTATTCTCTGAATCAAATATAACATCTCTTTTAATTATATTTTAACTATCTAAATCTAGATGAGTCTTGATCACTCTAATAAATTTAAATTACAGATAAATATATCTGAGCTTTACTTTTGAATGTAATTTTCCTTTTTATTGTATTTAAGTTAATTATATAGTTAACACTTTAATGGTTAAACCTAACTGCAAGTGTTAACCTCAACCATAGCATTTATATAAAATTCTTTTTGTACATAGTAACTTCATATAGTTACTAATTTTAAAAACTACCAATAAAGATATAAGCAAGACCTTACCTTAATACCAAAAAAAATTTTTTTTAAATTAAAATTAAATTTAAATATATAGTTTTTTATTGTATATTTTTATTTTAATAGTATTTGAATAAAACTTAAGCTTATATAACATATTGAAATTCAAAAATATATAAATAAATAAATTTATGACCTTAAAGTTATAAATCTAAAATGCCAATATAAAATAAGTAATAAATTGTAATTTTAAGTACTGTAAGTATAATAATACATACCAATAGAAATTTCAACAGAACCAATAGGTTGACTTTTTAAAGCTGCTAATATAATATAATTAGCTTGTATTAAATAAATAAATAAAGTAATTTTAGAATTTACCTTTAATCATATTTGATATTCTTTGTGTGTTTATAAGTTTGCTAGTATACATAGAGTCCGGATGTTTTGGTAAAGGAATTGACAATTCTTTGGCTGCTTTATCTGCTTCTAAAAATTGATTTTTAAGTTCTACATCATCTGAACTTTCCATGATCCTATTCCATACACGAAGTTTCCGATAGGCATCCAAAGTGGCAGGCCGTTTTTCTTGATCAGCATCCATGCATTGTTTAGCAAACTCAATATAGCAATTCGGAGTTCCAGGTGCAAATTCTGGTCGCAATCCACGGCAAATATCCGCTGCAAGTAAAGTATTAAATTCATATCCATCAAAAGGTCTTTGTCCAGTAGACATCTCTGACATGATGATACCGAAGCCGTAAATATCAGCAGTTTTCGTGAACGTTTGACCTAATAAAACTTCTGGTGCCACATAGGGCATTACGCCATAAATATCGCCTTCTGAATCCTTTTCTTTTTCTTTTTTGGACAATCCTAGATCTGAAATATAAGATTTTATATTTTTACCAACATTTTTGTTCTGCAAGATATTGCCACTGTGAATGTCTGCATGGACAAATCCTGAATTATGGATCCAATACAAGTCAAACGAAATATCTTCAAGTAGGTTTAATTTGGTTTTCCAGGTGAGATCACTAAAATTTTTTCTTAAAACTTATAAAGACTTCCATTATCAGCGTATTGAAATACCATCAAGCATTCATTTTTGCTGTTTTGGGTTAATCCATATATTTTAAGTTGACTACCCCACAAAATACATTTTGCATGATTCTCAAACTTTGTAATTAATTAAAATGAATAAATCAATTAGGTTAATAAAAATTATTGAATAAATTGTTGAATAAATAATTTTAACTTACTTCTTTTAAAGAACCGGACAAAGTTTTGAGTGCAACTGTACTATTTGGTTCTCGTAATCTTTTATAGGAATAATTATAATCATTAAATTTAATTTCTTCAATTTTTCGTATACCATCCAACCAGATTGCCGAATATACCGAGCCGAATCCTCCTTCGCCTATTTTTTTTGTATTAATTAATTTGCCATATGGAATCCACTCAATCATGCTTTCATATACCGAGTTCTAAGTTGTACCATTTTCATACAATTATCAATCTCCTTATTTCTACTTGTCCATCTTGTTTCTATGTCAGGGTCGCATGATAGACACCATGCTGGTTGCGTGTTATCTTCATTACAATGTGCACATTTTCCATATTTAGAGTTGCTTTAAATCCAAATATGTAATATATAGTATTTATTTCATCGGTCATGCTATTTTAAAACTTGTATCGAATGTAAATAATTTTGCACTTACCGGCTAAATTAATGCGAATAAAATGATTTGAAGGGTATTAGGAATGGTAAATAAGTATTTATGTTTTGATTTGTGAAATTGTTTTTAATTCCAATAATTAATAAATGTTCTTTATACTCACACACTGAATAAATGATTAACACGAATGAAATAATTTGAAGAGTATCAGGTAATGGTTAATAAGTATTTATGATTTTGTTTTGTGAACTTGTTTTTAATTCCAATTATCGGACTAGAGATGGCAATGTAATTACTTATTACGTAAAAAATCAAATCAGATTGTGCGACAATTTAATAATAATACATACTTACAACTAATAAGATGCTAAATTGTCGCGTAGTGTGATTTAACTTTTTATGGGACACTTTAGCCCAGTGAAACTACCCAAGTATCGCCACCAAAAAAATCACGGCCACGTGATATTTTTCGTGGTGCAAACCAATGAGATTTCAAGATCAGGTGTAAAGTTGCACGATCAGGAAAAATCAAAACAAAACGTTCGTTTTACTAAAAATCCCCATAACTCGAAAATTACATAGGAAACCACAAAAAATTTCCTTGTGGAAGGTACCCAGTGATCAATGATCACATGATAAGCATGTCAGACGTCATTTGTTTACCAGAATTACCTAAACTATATACTTAACCTAGACAGTCATGTAATATTGAACTCATCCCAAAATTCCGAGTCGGAATATTTCGGATTTAGCCCGGCATTGCGATGATCACTGGGTTAACTCTTCCCAGTTATTGATAAATGTTCTTTATACTTACACACTAAATGAATGATTAATGCGAATGAAATCATTTAAAAGGTACTAGGTAATAGTAAATAAGTATTTATGTTCTTGATTTGTGAACTTGTTTTTAATTCTTACTCACCGACTGAATGAATGAGAATAAATGATTGAAGGTATTCGATAATGGTAAATAAGTATTTATGTTCTTGATTTGTGAACTTGTTTTCAATTCTACTCACCGACTGAATGAATGATCAATACGAATGAAATGATTTGAAGGATATTAGTATTTATGTTCTTGATTTGTAAACTTGGTTTTAATTTTAATGAATAATAAATTTTCTTTATACTTACTTACTGAATGAATGATTGGTGCAAATGAAATAATTTGAAGGGTATAGATAATGGTAAATAAGTATTTATGTTCTTGATTTGTGAACTTGTTTTTAATTTCAATGATTAATAAATGTACTTTAAACTCACTCACTGAATAATGATAAGTGCAAATAAATAATTTGAAGGGTATTAGATAATGGTAAATAAGTACTTATGTTCATGATTTGTGAACCTGTTGTTACTTTCAATAATTAATAAATGTTCTTTATACTCACTCACTGAATGAACAATTAATACGAATGAAATTATTTAAAAGGTATTAGGTAATGGTAAATAAGTATTTATGTTCTTGATTTGTGAACTTGGTTTTAATACTAAGAATTAATAAATGTTCTCTACACTCACTCACTGAATGTATGATTAATACGAATAAAATAATTTGAAGAATATTAGGTAGTATTTATGTTATTGATTTGTGAAATTGTTTCAATTCTACTCACCGACTAAATGATTGATTAATGCAAATGAAATGATTTGAAGGATATTAGGTAAATAAGTATTTATGTTTTTGATTTGTGAACTTGTTTTTATTCCAATGATTAATAAATATTCTTTATACTCACTAACTAAATTAATGCAAATGAAATGATTTGAAGAGTATTAGGTAATGGTAAATAGTATTTATGTTCTTGATTTGTGAACTTGTTTTCAATTTCTACTCACCGACTAAATAAATGATTAATGCGAATGAAATGATTTGAAGGGTATTAGATAAATAACTATTGATGTTTTTGATTTGTGAACTTGTTTTTAACTCCAATGGTTAATAAATGTTCTTTATACTCACTCACTGAATGAATGATTAATGCGAATGAAATGATTGAAGAGTATTGGGTAAATAAGTATTTATGTTCTTTATTTGTGAATTTGGCTTTAATTTAAATGTTTCTTATACTTACTAACTAAATTAATGCGAATGAAATGATTTGAAGGGCATTAGATAATGGTAAATAAGTATTTATGTTCTTTATTCGTGAAATTGGTTTTAATTCTAGTAATAAATGTTCTTTATACTCACTAACTAAATTAATATGAATGAAATAATTTGAAGGGTATTAGGTAATGGTAAATAAGTATTTATGTTCATGATTTGTGAACTTGTTTTTAATTTCAATTACTAATAAATGTTCTTTATACTCACTTACTGAATGGATGATTAATGTGAATGAAATGATTTGAAGGGTATTAGGTAATGATAAATAAGTATTTATGTTCTTGATTTATGAACTTGTTTTTAATTCCTACTCACCGACTGAATGAATGATTAATGAGAATGAAATGATTTGAAGGGTATTCGGTTGGTAAATAAGTATTTATAATCATGATTTGTGAACTTGTTTTTAATTCCAATTATTAATAAATGCTCTTTATGCTCACCGACTAAATTAATCCGAATTAAATGAATTGTAGAGCATTATGTAATGGTAATAAGTATTCATGTTAATGATTTGTAAACTTGTTTTAATTCCAATGCTTAATAAATGTTCTTTATACTCACAGACTGAATGAATTATCAATGTGAATGAAATGATTTGAAGGGTAGTAGATAATGGTAAATTAGTATTTATGTTCTTGATGGGTTTGGGTCAAAATCCCGACAAACAGAATCCCGACAGGTCATAATCTCGATAAAAAAATCCCGACAGTTAAAAATTCCGACAATTAAGAACTCTAATAAAAAATATTATAGACCATAGCAAACCCTATCCTAACCATTATCTAAAGTGATCTAACCCTAAAATTAATTAAATTATAAGAGTCTATTTCGCTTTAATCATATCTCATACTTGGGATTTTCTACCTAAAAATTCTGGTCGAGATTTTTAATTATCGGGATTTTTTTGTCGAGATTATGACCTGTCAGGATTTTGACCCACACCCTTCTTTATTTGTGAACTTGTTTTTAATTCCAAGGATTAATAAATGTTCTTTACACCTACGGGCTAAATTAATGCCAACAATTAATTAATATTTATGAACTTCATTGTAATTACAGTTTTTTATACTTACTCTCTAAATAAATTTGAATTATTAAAATTGTATAAAAATATTTTCAATTTTTAAAATATTAAAATTTAAAAAGTTAGCTTACTTTTCAACCCAATCGTAATATTTATTATAATTTTCTTCCACGCAAATTCCGTAATAGTAACAAATGGCAGTTTTCCGAAATCCCATAGAATTACCTGCTTCCGCTGACTTCAAATAATGCTCGAATGCTTTCTGCTTATCGATTTCAACCCCAATTCCTAAATTATAACAATAGCCAACTTGATACATTCCGTTAGGATTACCCAATTTTGCAGATTTTTGATAACAAACGAATGCTTTATTTTCATCCATTTCAACTCCAATTCCATGTTCGTAACAATAACCAAGCAAATAAATTCCGTCTGGATCGTTTTTATTTGCTAATTTTTGACATTCATTGAAATTCAGTTTATTGAAGTTTTTATTTGCCATTTAGTTTGCAAAAAAAAATAAAAAAAAAATAAATGGTAAAGTTAGCAATATAAAATATTACACACAGTTTGAATAAATTCTTAAATATATCGTAGCTATACTTAATTTGTACGTACCATTGACCAATTATATTTTGTAAAAGGTACATTTGCACAAACAGTTATCTATATAATAAAGAAGTAATATAAAAATGAACGAACAGGGGGTAACAGGCAACACACAAATTTCTCTATAACATGCTGAGGAACCTATGAGAAATGATGATATTTTAAATTTATAATGCAATTACATGACCGTTGTGCATATATTTGCAGCATGAGATGTGTACCAGGTTTGTGGCATAAACAAAATTTTTGCACGTCTTGGCGTGCCGGGCTTATGCCGCAGGTTTTCTAAATACGAATCAGATTTCAAGATCAGGTGAACTTAACACGATCCATAGTGTGAGCCGTGAAATGTGATCTCGGGAGCACGTGGAAGGAGGTGTCGATGTGACGCAGTAACAACCAACGGCTATG
>CAJVQA010003577.1:0-19168 GCA_910591915.1 Cetraspora pellucida | reverse complement strand
GGTTTTCATAAAGTTTAATATATTAACTATATCATTTTCTGTAGTTCGGTTTTTTGGAAAGTTTGGTTCAAATGATCATCGGAAAGAGTTGACTATGTTGTCATATTACTTTGTTTGCCAATTTTATAGCTAGTGAATAAAAAACATTTATCTTAATTTATATAACACTTTGCCTATAGGATTATCTTTCAATTTCAGATCAAAGAATTTTTACAAATTTTGTATGTATTTGTACAATTTTAGTCTGTCAAATTTTTATATAACTGTACTAGAAGAGGCACATAATCAGTATTAACACTGTATTACAGATTTGTTGTAATCATAAGAACATAAATAAACAACAAATGAATTATATGCAAACTAAACAAAACATACATGTGCACAACTTAAGACAAAATATAAATACATTAAAAGAACATGATGACAGTCTAATGACAACATATATCAAAAGAGCATATTGGGCTATTAACAGTGTACACAATGAGGTATTTCTGAAACAAACAGATAAGATATATATTACACTCAATAGAGAAAACAGAATCATTGCAATGCTAATAGAAAAAAATTTAAATAAGGTTGCACTATTGAGATTAACAAAAGAGCTAATAGAAAAAGTGAAGAAAAAGCAGTCAAGAAAAAAGCTAAGCATAGTAAAACAAAGTAACAATGCAATAATAATAAAATCTGCTTTAAAACAAACAAACAACACATCAAAAATCAACTTCAATTAACAAAAATAGAATTAACTTAAAAAATTAGACAAGAACTACTAGTAGAAGTAGATATAGAAGAAGGCAGGCAATACAAGAAAAAAATACAAAAAACTAGCTTAAAAGTTCAACAAGAAATTACAAAAGAAATAGAGAAACATAAGCAAAAGAGTGCAGATACAAATTAAAAAAAAGCCAAAACATAACATAACAACAAAAAAGACAAAAGCACAGCTTTGAAATAGAACAAAAAATTGAGAGAAAAATCAACATAGTAGAAGAACCACTTGAGGAGAGCATGTAGGCACCAAGCAAAAGAAATTGCAACCAACATAACAGTCTACTTGCCAACATACCAGCATATAATATGTCAGGAACAATAAAAGAAGAATGTATAAAATTTATCAAGTAGTTACTAAAAGATAATAAATATATTAAAGTCATTAAAAAAGTCTTCAAAAGAGAAAACTTGTAGATAGAGATAGACATTGATTGTGAGCATGGTAAAAATAAAGCAATTCAAAGAATTAGCAAAAAAAAATGATTAGTATAAACTAATACCAGAAAAGCAGAAAGACAAAAAAAAAAAACAAAAACTATACAATGAAGAATACCAAAAAAGAAGAAATAGCATAATGAAAAATAAAGAAAAAATATACAACAAAGAAGAAAACAAAATCAAGAAGGACTCAAATGACTATAAGATGAAGGAAAAATCTAATAACAAAACATGCATAACAATATGGGACTTGCCAACAGATATCAACAGAAGAGAGTTAGAATATATCTGTAGAAGATTCAAGAATGCTTAAGTAATAAGAATTAAAAAATCAAAATACAAAGCATTTGCAATAGTGCAGATAGAAGAAAAAAAAAAAAAAAAGGCATTCCATGGGCTATATCAGTTAATAATAATAAACTAGTACAAGTAACCAGAGGGAAAGAAAACTATAAAGCAAAAGAAAAACAGAAAAAGTATATAGCAAAGCTAATTGAATTACTCAGAAATGTCTTGGAAATTCTACTACTATGATGTCTAAAAAGCAAAGGTGTAAAGGCAGTTCACATTTCTCCAAATAGGAATAGAAACCAAAAAAGAACAGCAATAGTTATGTTTGCAACAGAAAGAGACATAAATGCAGCTCAAATAAAACCAATCTTGTATAACAACTTTAGAGTTTATTAGGTTAATGAAGAAAAAAAAGAGACAAGAAAAAGAGAAAGTTTTAAAGTCAAGAAAGAAAGAAGTTGAAACTGATTTAATCAGACTTTAGATGCAGAAGAAGATGAAAACAGCAGAAAAGGACAAAGAAATAAGGCTTACTTAAACAAGAATAGAAACAGAAATAGTATAAGTTATAAAGACACTTCACTAAAAGAAAGAAGTAAACTTCAAAACTGATACAGAAAAAACCAATCAAGAGACACAAATACAAAAAAAAAAAAAGAAAAGGATCTTGAAAGAAGAACAGAAAAATTCAAGACACAAAGACAAAAAAAAGAGCCATATATAGTAAACATCTTAGAGCAAATTTGAAAAAAACTAGAAAGACTAAAAGAAACAAATAATACAGCTAGAAAGAGCCTAGCTAATCGCTTCTAAGAGCATTTTAGTTGAACTTACAAACATGAAGAAGGAGATTAGAAATTTTTTGCATAGTAAGAGAAAGGCCTTTGAAGAAAAAAATAAAGACAAATATCCTAATCCAAAGGAAGAAAAAAAAAGAAAAAAAAAAAAAAAGTAGAAAACACAGAAACAAAATACAAAAGCTTAAAGAAAAAATGGAAAAAAGAGTAAAAAGAAATAAAAATTGCATGTTACAATATTAATGGACTTATGACCAGAGGTTGAAAACTAGAAAACCTGCTAGGCTGGGTAAAAGAAGAAGAAATAGCAATTCTGAGTATAACAGAAACAAACATTATAAAAAAAGAAGAAAAAATTTTGTTATATAATCTTAACATAAAATTCAAAGATTACTGAACAAGTGCAATATAGAACAAGAAGAAAGAATCTGGTATTGGAATATTAATAAATGAAACTTGAGAAAAACATATTAGAGCAGTTAAAAGATTTAGTGAATATATGATAGAAGTAAGGCTATACTTTAAACAATTAATACTGATAGTAGTAGGTATGTATATTCCATTGAATGACAAGATAATTAGTAGGAAAATATAACAAAAAATTATAGAAATAGTAACAAACAGAAAAAAAAAATACAGAAGTAGTTATACTAGAAGATTTTAATCATACAGTTGACAACATACTAGACAGACTGAATCCACAAACAATAGAATATAAAAAACTACCAATCTTTAATTAGCTTAAGAGGCAAGAGTTTATAGACTCTTTTAGAAGCTTGCATCTAACAAAAAGAGTATATACATGGTTATGTTAAGAAGCAGTGACAAGAATTAACTATATCTGGTTATCAAAGATACTCACAGCTAGTCTTCAGAAAGCCAGTATAAAAAAGGCAGAAAGTATAACAGACAATGATTACAAGATATTAAAAATGAACATATAGGTAGAGTATGTAATTGCAAATCACAGCTGCACAGCAATTGAACACAATGACCAAATAAGAACAATATACCTATATAAGGAAGCAAAACAAGAAAATTAGGAAAAGTATACTAAAAAGCTTCAAGAACAATTAGAGTAGAAAAAAGTGCTGAAGCAATTAAAAATGAATAGAACAAGCAATATGTACTATACAGACATGTTGAATCATATATAAAATGCAATAGAAGAAGCTATAATAGAAGCAGCAAATAAATGAATACCAAAAAAGAAAATATTCAATATAAAAGCAAATAAAAGACATTATCAAAAAAAGCCACAACAGTGCAGTCATACAATTGAATTATAACAAATAATAAAAAAGGCAAAAATGAGAAGAAACCAAGTGGCAGAAAAGAAAAAAAGAAAAAATAAACAATAAACTTAAAGACATTGGCAAAAAAATAGGAATAGTATTACTAAAGCTACACAAACAATGGTCAGAGGCTTGGCTAAATGATATAAAAGATTGGCAAAAAATCTTAAAAGACAGAAGAAAAGAGAATTAGAAATAAATACAAAGAAAACAAATAGAAAAAAATATAAACAAAAGATGTGAGATAATTAAAACTGATCAAAGATGAATGATTGCTAATCTGTTGAACAAACTATACAAAAAGATAATCCTTGACGGATTCATAATTCAAAATAAAGAAGAAGTCAGTTTAATAACAGAGCCTAAGGCTGTTCTAAACAGTTTAACAAAGCACTTTGAGAATTAATTCAGAAAATGAAAAACCAAACTAGAAGAGATGATAGAAGAATAGAAAAGAATATACAGCCTAAAAGAATAAATACAAGAATTCTGATATGAAAAGTTAGAGGAAAAAATAGAAAAAAAAGAGTGAGAAGATACATTAAGGGAACTCAAAACCAATACAGCTCTAGAAATCTCAGACATAAGCTACACTTTAATAAAATGAGCAGAAAAGAAATTGCAAAAGACTTTTAGAGCTTTTGCAAACCTGGTTCTAGAATTAGGTAAAATGCCAAAGAAGTGGAAAATAGTATAAGTCTATCTAATTCCAAAAGACATAGACTGGGAATATAATCTGAACAATATCAGACCAATAGCACTAATTGAGATTTTTAGAAAATTAGTTACAAAGGTAGTAATAAGAAGATTGGCTAAGATACTTATAAAGAAACAAATTCTCAAAAGGCCAAACTATACAGGTTTGTCTGGCAACTCAATAAAGCAACCAATACATATACTAAATATAATAATAGAAGAAGCTCAAGAGAAAAATAAAAAAGCATAGATACTTTTGCAAAACATGAAGAAGGCATTTAACTCAGTTTTACTAAAAAGTTTAAAGTGGACTCTTGAAAGAGTCAAAATATAACAAAGAACAAAAAGATATATTATTAATCTCTTTTGTAAACAACAACTTAAAGTGATTATAGCTTATGGTCTAACAGAAGAAATAATAGCAAGAGATGATATAGATCAAGAAGAGGTAATCTTTTTACTAATTTAATGGCTTTTTTATGATCTGCTGTTAGAAAGAATCCAAGAAGACAAATCATTAGGCTATATAGTAGAACAAGAAACATCAAGCAATACAGACATTAATTGTATTATAAAATATAAGCAACCAGCAATTGCTTATGCAAATGATACTACATAGATTGCAAATAGCAAAAATCAACTATTAAGAATTCTTGAAATTGCAAAGAAGTTCTTTAAAGTAAATAATATTAAAATAAATAAAGCAAAATCAAAACTCATAGTAATAAACTCTAGACTGAAGAAAGAAGATAAAGAAATTACATTTGAACAAAGTAGAATAACAGAAGAACCAAAAAACAAAATCATAAGAGCATTGGGAATTTGGATAAACAGCAGAATGAAAGAATCACTAATCTGCAAAAAAGCAAAAGGAATAGTTAATCAAACAGTCAAAGATCTTAAATATAAAAAAATAACAATAAGCCAAATCATATACATAAACAATACAGTAATAATTCCAAAATTAAAATACCTTTTGCAGCTAACAAAGATGTTAGAAAAGATGATTAACAGGATCTACTAACTAATAATATGTTTGACCAAACATAAATGCAATATAATAAAAACTACAAACAATTATACAATCAAGTACAAAGATTTAGAAAACTGTAAATTACTAAGTCAAGAAATAGCAACAAAGCAAATAAGTAGTTTACTTATAAGACTTAATAGAAAAGATTATTTAGATGATCTAACAAAGCTTAGAATAGTACAAGAATACCAGAAAGCAGGCTTAATAAAAAATATATAAAAGTCTGAAAGAAGGCCAGAAGAAACAAAGTATTAAAAGTACAATTTAGTTGTTAGACAATAATTAAGGCAAAAGAAATAAGAATAAATATCAGAGCAGAAAATGATCTGTAGAAAGTTTATAGTTATAGAACAAGAATAAAAAACTTAATTAAAACCAAATCTTGAATAGCAAGTAGCAGCACAATAAATGAATAGAGTTTACTATATCTAAACCAATTTATAGACATAAAAGAACAGAGCTTAATCACATGAAGACAGCTCAAAAGTCTTCAAGAATTGTCATGTAAAGGGAAAAAAGCCAAATAGTTCAATGAAATAGAAAAAAAGATATTAATAATACAGACAAGCAGAGAAATATATGACCAATACAAGATCAATAGCTATAATACTCAGGTACTAACAATTAAGTGAACAAAAACATCCGAAGGCAAAAGAAAGAAAAAGTGGATCATACATGGGCCAAAACATGAACAACAACTTAGCAAAATATTAAAAAAAAAAAAGATTTTAGCTAAATATTGGCTTTTGCAAAAGATAGAAAAAATATACACAGAGATAAGTAAATGCAAAAGGTGTGAAAATAAAACAGATCAATTAACAGATAATTGTAAAAAGTCGATAAGATAAAACAATAATATAAATGCAGTCTCAGAAACACTAGTAAAAAAAGGTAGTAACAAGATTAATGCAATGTTAGAACAAATATTAGAAAACAAAACAATGAAGAAATAAAAAAAAGAAGAAGAAAGACTAATTGGACTAAAACAAATAAAAGAACTCAAGATAGAATTAATCAAAAAGCAAATATTACAGATTTGTTGTAATCATAAGAACATAAATAAACAACAAATGAATTATATGCAAACTAAACAAAACATACATGTGCACAACTTAAGACAAAATATAAATACATTAAAAGAACATGATGACAGTCTAATGACAACATATATCAAAAGAGCATATTGGGCTATTAACAGTGTACACAATGAGGTATTTCTGAAACAAACAGATAAGATATATATTACACTCAATAGAGAAAACAGAATCATTGCAATGCTAATAGAAAAAAATTTAAATAAGGTTGCACTATTGAGATTAACAAAAGAGCTAATAGAAAAAGTGAAGAAAAAGCAGTCAAGAAAAAAGCTAAGCATAGTAAAACAAAGTAACAATGCAATAATAATAAAATCTGCTTTAAAACAAACAAACAACACATCAAAAATCAACTTCAATTAACAAAAATAGAATTAACTTAAAAAATTAGACAAGAACTACTAGTAGAAGTAGATATAGAAGAAGGCAGGCAATACAAGAAAAAAATACAAAAAACTAGCTTAAAAGTTCAACAAGAAATTACAAAAGAAATAGAGAAACATAAGCAAAAGAGTGCAGATACAAATTAAAAAAAAGCCAAAACATAACATAACAACAAAAAAGACAAAAGCACAGCTTTGAAATAGAACAAAAAATTGAGAGAAAAATCAACATAGTAGAAGAACCACTTGAGGAGAGCATGTAGGCACCAAGCAAAAGAAATTGCAACCAACATAACAGTCTACTTGCCAACATACCAGCATATAATATGTCAGGAACAATAAAAGAAGAATGTATAAAATTTATCAAGTAGTTACTAAAAGATAATAAATATATTAAAGTCATTAAAAAAGTCTTCAAAAGAGAAAACTTGTAGATAGAGATAGACATTGATTGTGAGCATGGTAAAAATAAAGCAATTCAAAGAATTAGCAAAAAAAAATGATTAGTATAAACTAATACCAGAAAAGCAGAAAGACAAAAAAAAAAAACAAAAACTATACAATGAAGAATACCAAAAAAGAAGAAATAGCATAATGAAAAATAAAGAAAAAATATACAACAAAGAAGAAAACAAAATCAAGAAGGACTCAAATGACTATAAGATGAAGGAAAAATCTAATAACAAAACATGCATAACAATATGGGACTTGCCAACAGATATCAACAGAAGAGAGTTAGAATATATCTGTAGAAGATTCAAGAATGCTTAAGTAATAAGAATTAAAAAATCAAAATACAAAGCATTTGCAATAGTGCAGATAGAAGAAAAAAAAAAAAAAAAGGCATTCCATGGGCTATATCAGTTAATAATAATAAACTAGTACAAGTAACCAGAGGGAAAGAAAACTATAAAGCAAAAGAAAAACAGAAAAAGTATATAGCAAAGCTAATTGAATTACTCAGAAATGTCTTGGAAATTCTACTACTATGATGTCTAAAAAGCAAAGGTGTAAAGGCAGTTCACATTTCTCCAAATAGGAATAGAAACCAAAAAAGAACAGCAATAGTTATGTTTGCAACAGAAAGAGACATAAATGCAGCTCAAATAAAACCAATCTTGTATAACAACTTTAGAGTTTATTAGGTTAATGAAGAAAAAAAAGAGACAAGAAAAAGAGAAAGTTTTAAAGTCAAGAAAGAAAGAAGTTGAAACTGATTTAATCAGACTTTAGATGCAGAAGAAGATGAAAACAGCAGAAAAGGACAAAGAAATAAGGCTTACTTAAACAAGAATAGAAACAGAAATAGTATAAGTTATAAAGACACTTCACTAAAAGAAAGAAGTAAACTTCAAAACTGATACAGAAAAAACCAATCAAGAGACACAAATACAAAAAAAAAAAAAGAAAAGGATCTTGAAAGAAGAACAGAAAAATTCAAGACACAAAGACAAAAAAAAGAGCCATATATAGTAAACATCTTAGAGCAAATTTGAAAAAAACTAGAAAGACTAAAAGAAACAAATAATACAGCTAGAAAGAGCCTAGCTAATCGCTTCTAAGAGCATTTTAGTTGAACTTACAAACATGAAGAAGGAGATTAGAAATTTTTTGCATAGTAAGAGAAAGGCCTTTGAAGAAAAAAATAAAGACAAATATCCTAATCCAAAGGAAGAAAAAAAAAGAAAAAAAAAAAAAAAGTAGAAAACACAGAAACAAAATACAAAAGCTTAAAGAAAAAATGGAAAAAAGAGTAAAAAGAAATAAAAATTGCATGTTACAATATTAATGGACTTATGACCAGAGGTTGAAAACTAGAAAACCTGCTAGGCTGGGTAAAAGAAGAAGAAATAGCAATTCTGAGTATAACAGAAACAAACATTATAAAAAAAGAAGAAAAAATTTTGTTATATAATCTTAACATAAAATTCAAAGATTACTGAACAAGTGCAATATAGAACAAGAAGAAAGAATCTGGTATTGGAATATTAATAAATGAAACTTGAGAAAAACATATTAGAGCAGTTAAAAGATTTAGTGAATATATGATAGAAGTAAGGCTATACTTTAAACAATTAATACTGATAGTAGTAGGTATGTATATTCCATTGAATGACAAGATAATTAGTAGGAAAATATAACAAAAAATTATAGAAATAGTAACAAACAGAAAAAAAAAATACAGAAGTAGTTATACTAGAAGATTTTAATCATACAGTTGACAACATACTAGACAGACTGAATCCACAAACAATAGAATATAAAAAACTACCAATCTTTAATTAGCTTAAGAGGCAAGAGTTTATAGACTCTTTTAGAAGCTTGCATCTAACAAAAAGAGTATATACATGGTTATGTTAAGAAGCAGTGACAAGAATTAACTATATCTGGTTATCAAAGATACTCACAGCTAGTCTTCAGAAAGCCAGTATAAAAAAGGCAGAAAGTATAACAGACAATGATTACAAGATATTAAAAATGAACATATAGGTAGAGTATGTAATTGCAAATCACAGCTGCACAGCAATTGAACACAATGACCAAATAAGAACAATATACCTATATAAGGAAGCAAAACAAGAAAATTAGGAAAAGTATACTAAAAAGCTTCAAGAACAATTAGAGTAGAAAAAAGTGCTGAAGCAATTAAAAATGAATAGAACAAGCAATATGTACTATACAGACATGTTGAATCATATATAAAATGCAATAGAAGAAGCTATAATAGAAGCAGCAAATAAATGAATACCAAAAAAGAAAATATTCAATATAAAAGCAAATAAAAGACATTATCAAAAAAAGCCACAACAGTGCAGTCATACAATTGAATTATAACAAATAATAAAAAAGGCAAAAATGAGAAGAAACCAAGTGGCAGAAAAGAAAAAAAGAAAAAATAAACAATAAACTTAAAGACATTGGCAAAAAAATAGGAATAGTATTACTAAAGCTACACAAACAATGGTCAGAGGCTTGGCTAAATGATATAAAAGATTGGCAAAAAATCTTAAAAGACAGAAGAAAAGAGAATTAGAAATAAATACAAAGAAAACAAATAGAAAAAAATATAAACAAAAGATGTGAGATAATTAAAACTGATCAAAGATGAATGATTGCTAATCTGTTGAACAAACTATACAAAAAGATAATCCTTGACGGATTCATAATTCAAAATAAAGAAGAAGTCAGTTTAATAACAGAGCCTAAGGCTGTTCTAAACAGTTTAACAAAGCACTTTGAGAATTAATTCAGAAAATGAAAAACCAAACTAGAAGAGATGATAGAAGAATAGAAAAGAATATACAGCCTAAAAGAATAAATACAAGAATTCTGATATGAAAAGTTAGAGGAAAAAATAGAAAAAAAAGAGTGAGAAGATACATTAAGGGAACTCAAAACCAATACAGCTCTAGAAATCTCAGACATAAGCTACACTTTAATAAAATGAGCAGAAAAGAAATTGCAAAAGACTTTTAGAGCTTTTGCAAACCTGGTTCTAGAATTAGGTAAAATGCCAAAGAAGTGGAAAATAGTATAAGTCTATCTAATTCCAAAAGACATAGACTGGGAATATAATCTGAACAATATCAGACCAATAGCACTAATTGAGATTTTTAGAAAATTAGTTACAAAGGTAGTAATAAGAAGATTGGCTAAGATACTTATAAAGAAACAAATTCTCAAAAGGCCAAACTATACAGGTTTGTCTGGCAACTCAATAAAGCAACCAATACATATACTAAATATAATAATAGAAGAAGCTCAAGAGAAAAATAAAAAAGCATAGATACTTTTGCAAAACATGAAGAAGGCATTTAACTCAGTTTTACTAAAAAGTTTAAAGTGGACTCTTGAAAGAGTCAAAATATAACAAAGAACAAAAAGATATATTATTAATCTCTTTTGTAAACAACAACTTAAAGTGATTATAGCTTATGGTCTAACAGAAGAAATAATAGCAAGAGATGATATAGATCAAGAAGAGGTAATCTTTTTACTAATTTAATGGCTTTTTTATGATCTGCTGTTAGAAAGAATCCAAGAAGACAAATCATTAGGCTATATAGTAGAACAAGAAACATCAAGCAATACAGACATTAATTGTATTATAAAATATAAGCAACCAGCAATTGCTTATGCAAATGATACTACATAGATTGCAAATAGCAAAAATCAACTATTAAGAATTCTTGAAATTGCAAAGAAGTTCTTTAAAGTAAATAATATTAAAATAAATAAAGCAAAATCAAAACTCATAGTAATAAACTCTAGACTGAAGAAAGAAGATAAAGAAATTACATTTGAACAAAGTAGAATAACAGAAGAACCAAAAAACAAAATCATAAGAGCATTGGGAATTTGGATAAACAGCAGAATGAAAGAATCACTAATCTGCAAAAAAGCAAAAGGAATAGTTAATCAAACAGTCAAAGATCTTAAATATAAAAAAATAACAATAAGCCAAATCATATACATAAACAATACAGTAATAATTCCAAAATTAAAATACCTTTTGCAGCTAACAAAGATGTTAGAAAAGATGATTAACAGGATCTACTAACTAATAATATGTTTGACCAAACATAAATGCAATATAATAAAAACTACAAACAATTATACAATCAAGTACAAAGATTTAGAAAACTGTAAATTACTAAGTCAAGAAATAGCAACAAAGCAAATAAGTAGTTTACTTATAAGACTTAATAGAAAAGATTATTTAGATGATCTAACAAAGCTTAGAATAGTACAAGAATACCAGAAAGCAGGCTTAATAAAAAATATATAAAAGTCTGAAAGAAGGCCAGAAGAAACAAAGTATTAAAAGTACAATTTAGTTGTTAGACAATAATTAAGGCAAAAGAAATAAGAATAAATATCAGAGCAGAAAATGATCTGTAGAAAGTTTATAGTTATAGAACAAGAATAAAAAACTTAATTAAAACCAAATCTTGAATAGCAAGTAGCAGCACAATAAATGAATAGAGTTTACTATATCTAAACCAATTTATAGACATAAAAGAACAGAGCTTAATCACATGAAGACAGCTCAAAAGTCTTCAAGAATTGTCATGTAAAGGGAAAAAAGCCAAATAGTTCAATGAAATAGAAAAAAAGATATTAATAATACAGACAAGCAGAGAAATATATGACCAATACAAGATCAATAGCTATAATACTCAGGTACTAACAATTAAGTGAACAAAAACATCCGAAGGCAAAAGAAAGAAAAAGTGGATCATACATGGGCCAAAACATGAACAACAACTTAGCAAAATATTAAAAAAAAAAAAGATTTTAGCTAAATATTGGCTTTTGCAAAAGATAGAAAAAATATACACAGAGATAAGTAAATGCAAAAGGTGTGAAAATAAAACAGATCAATTAACAGATAATTGTAAAAAGTCGATAAGATAAAACAATAATATAAATGCAGTCTCAGAAACACTAGTAAAAAAAGGTAGTAACAAGATTAATGCAATGTTAGAACAAATATTAGAAAACAAAACAATGAAGAAATAAAAAAAAGAAGAAGAAAGACTAATTGGACTAAAACAAATAAAAGAACTCAAGATAGAATTAATCAAAAAGCAAATATTAGAGAGTAAAATTACAACATACTTAATAGAAGTTCTAACAAGAAACAAGATGAGAAACAAAAACAAGTATATCTTTTATACAGATAGAGCATTATATAAAGAAAAAAAAGAGAATAGTATAGGAAAAATAGGTATTGGTTGGGTACAGATCAGTAATGAAGGAGATTGGCTAGAAGAAGTGATAGCATTAGGACTTGAAGGCTGGCCTTCAGCAACAATAGCAGAATTCACAGCAATATGGTCAGCAATCTTAACTGTTCCAGAGTGAAAAAAGATAGAAGTATATACAGATAGTCTTGCAGCACTAAGAAATATTAATAAAGCAATCCAAAGGTTAGAAGATAACAAAGTTCTTAAAAAAAAAAAAGCAATGTAGATAATAAATATTGTAGATTTAGTCAAAAGCAAGAGTAACAGAATTGAGCTAGTTAAAGTTAAAAGTTATAGCAATGATAAGTGGAATAACAGAGCAGATATACTTACAAAGAAAGAAGCAACATGCAAAATGGCAATACTTATAGAGAAGATCAAGTATAACAGAATAAAATACTATCTAGAATAGGAAACAGAAAAGTTGATATACCAACAAGACTTCTCTACAAAATAGTTGCAAATATCAAAGTTGAAGCCAGGTGAAAAGAAACAAATCTGATTTGAGTATTAGAACCAGAAACAAAAAACTCTCAATATAATTGGTCAAGCTTTAAAAAGAGATGAATAGAACAAAAGGTATACACTACATGACAAGAAAACTCTGCACAAAAAGAGCAATAGTAATCAAATGCATAATAGATAATCTACCAACACTAGAAGAATTAAACAGAAGAAGACTAGAAATATATATGTCAACAGATTGCCAAGTATTTCAAATAGGTGAAAAGAAAACTCAGGCATATTTGGCAAGCTGCAATGAACAAAAAAGCATGTGGAAAAGAATTCAGAAGGTAGCAACAGCAACAGTATAGAATAGTCTTAAAGAAAATAAAAAAAGCTGGATTTCACCTTAGATGTTATATAAAGCAATATTTGGAAAACAAAAGCAGAGAAAATCATTAACAGAAAAGTATTAATAAAAAGACTAATTACAAACAAGGTCAAAAAGAGAATTAATCAAATTCTAGATAAATGAACAATACAGAAATGCATAAAAATAATAACAAGAATAGTATAGAATACATTTTATGACCAAGTATGAAGAGTTCGATGTGGAAAAGTACAAGAATAGGAAAAAAAGATGAATATAACAAGCAAAATAAAAAAAAATGATTAAATTAAAAGAAAGTTAGAAAAAAGAATAAAGAAAGATGAGTTAGCAAAGAAAAAAAAAAAATAGAAAAAAAGAACTGAATAAAGAAGGAAGCTTGGAAAACAATTAATATGCTTGTTACAGAAGGGAAAAGACCTTCTGGTATGGCTTTAAGTAGTTAGATGAGCAGTCTATCTCTAACTAGAATAGTGTAGCAGGTTGCACTTAGGTATTGGAAAATTCTATATAATTATAAATGTATATAGTTTCAAGAATCTTAATAAAGTACTAGCATAACTGCTTAAGATTAAAAAAAAAAAAAAAAAAAATAGAAAAGAAATAAAATAAAGTTATTAGAATTAAGACAAACAGAAAAACTAAAAATAGAACTAATTAGAAAACAAAAATTAAATAGCATAATTACAAACTAGTTCATAGAGATTCTGATATAAAACAAAAAGAAAGACAAAAGAAAATATATTTTTTATACTGATAAAGTATTATACAAGAAGAAAGAAGAAAACAGTACAGAAAGAATAGATATTAGCTAAATACAAGTAAAAGATGAAGAAGACTAGTCAAAAAAAGAAACTGCATAGAAATTTGAGTGATGGCTTTTAGCAATGATAGTAGAATTAGCAGCATAGAGACTTGAGTAAGATTTCAATTATTTGCCTGACAATTATTTGTCTAATAATGATTTTCTTGACAACCATTTGCCTAATAATAATTTGCCTGATACTTTTATTTGCCTGACACTTTTATTTGTCTAACAATTATCTTTCTGACAATTATCTGCCTGACACTTTCATTTGTCTAATATTTTTATTTGTCTAACACTTTATCTGCCTGACAATTTCATCTGCCTGACAATCATTTTCTTAACAATCATCTGCCTAACACTTTTGTTTGCCTGACACTTTTGTTTGTCCAACACTTTTGTTTACCTAACACTTTTATCTGCCTAATATTTTCATTTATTAGTTGTTGTTATTATAATAAATTACAACAAATAATGCTATAATTCATTATAATTATAACTAATTATAGCATTGAGCTTATTTTTATATATGATTAATATCAAGAAAAAATAATTTAAACTTATTATTTTTCAAATTGCTTATTATTATGTAATATAATAGCAAATATTGTAATAAATTAATTAAACATTGCTAAAATAGTATCAGTTAGGATTTTAATTAGTCAGTTACAAAAAAAATACTATGAATAAGTAATCTAAGAATTTATTTATTTAATATATAAGATAAGTATAAAAGTATTTATTAATCTAATTAATTAATTAAAACAAAATAATCATAAATATTGACTAATTAATTTTATTCTATTTATATAGAAGTATAAAAAAAAATACTATATGCAATCCAAGTTTATAAAATTTGGGTCAAAATTCTAATAAGTTAATCTGTATTAACTATAGCTCTGGTTATTTTTTGGCAAAATTTTTTTCAGAATTCTGTTTGTCAGAATTTTGACTCAGAATCAAGTTCTTATCTAAGAATTTATTTATTTAATATATAAGATAAGTATAAAAGCATTTATTAATCTAATTATTTACAACCTACTAATTATAAATATTTACTAATTGTTCTTGTTCTATTTATATAGAAGTATAAAAGAAAAATAAGTGATCTAAGTTTATACATAAGAACTTATATATTTAATATATAAGATAAATATAAAAACATTTATTAATTTAATTAATTAATTAAAACAAGCTATTTATTAATATTTACTAATTAGGTTTATTTTATTTAGATAAAAGCTTTAGAAAGATAAAATGTTAGACAAATAGCAAATAAAAGTATTAGACAAAAAAAATGTCAGGCAGATGAAAGTGTTAGACAAACAAAAATATTGGGCAAACAAAAGTATCAGGAAAACAAAAGTGTCAGGCAGATGATTATTAAGAAAATAGTTGTTAGACAGATAAAGTATTGGGCAAATGAAAGTATCAGACAAATAAAAGTATTGGGCAGATAATTGTTAGAAAGATAATTATCAGGCAAATAAAAGTATTAGACAAATTATTGTCAGACAAATAGTTATTGAGAAAATCATTATTGGACAAATAATTATCAAGCAAATAATTGGAACCTCTTGAGTGATGGCCTTTAGTAATGATAGTAGAATTAGCAGTAATATAGACAAAATCTTAGCAGTTTTAGAAGAGAAAAACATAAAAGCATATATAGACAGCATTACAGCATTAAGAAATATTAATAGAGCAATTCAAAATATAAAGAAAAAAAGAATTCTAAAAAGAAAAAACATAATGTAAATAATAAACATTATAGATCTTATTAAGAGCAAAAACATTAAGGTAAAAATAATTAAAATTAAAAGTTATAATAAAGATAAGTGAAATAACAGAGCAGACTCTTTTACAAAAAATGAAACAATTTATAAAAATATAATATATATAAAGAAGGTCAAGTGTGATGAGATAAAGTACTATTTAAAATAAAATCTAAGAAAATTAACATTTTAGTAAGACTTCTGTGCAAAATAATAGCAAATATCTAGTTAAAGAGAAACAAACTCAATAAAAATACTAGAAGCAAAAATTAGAAAATATATTATATAATCGGTCAAGTTTTTAAAAAAAAATAAACAGAATAAAAGAAGTTTATTGTATATTAAGAAAACTTAGTACAAGAAAAGCTATAGCAATTAAGTAGATAATAGATAGCTTATTAATGCTTAAAAAGCTAAACAGAAAAAGACCAGAAGTCTACACAACTGCAAAGTATTAGATATATCAAGTCAGAAAAAAACTCAGATATACTTAGCAAGTTATAGTAGACAAAAGAGTTTGTAAAAGTAAATTTAAAAAGTTATAATAGCAACAGCATAGAATAAACTTAAAAAAAAAAAGAAAAACAAAACTCTGTTACAAGTTTTATATAAGTTATTATTTAGAGAAACAGAAACAAAAGAATTACAAACAAAAAAGTGCTAATAAAAAAACTCACAATGCTAAAAGTAAAAAAAAGACTTAAACAACTCTTAAGCAAGCAGGCAATACTGAAATATATAAATATAATAATAAAAATAGTATAAAACACATTTTATAACTAAGTATAAAAAATTCAATATGAAAAGATATAAAACCAAAAGAAAAAAACCAATATAATAAATAAAATAAAATAAAATACTCCTGCAAAAAAAAGATAAATAAAAAGAAAAAGAAAAATAAACAAGCAAAAGAAGAAAAATAAAAATAAAAAAGACAAACTGAATTAAAAAAGAAGTTTAAAAAACAATTAATATGCTTGTTACAAAAGAGAAGAAACCTTTTTGATATGACTTTAAATAGTTAGATGAGCAGTCTATTTCTAACTAAGATAATATGACAGGTTGCACTTAGGTATCAATAAGGTGACTAAATGATGCTAAACTTAGATATTAAAAAATTCTATATAATTGTATATATATAGTTTCAAAAATCTTAATAAAAAGTGTAGTAACTTAATAAAATAAATAAGTTGTTAACCTTCAAGTAATAAGTTAAATATTTAAATCTTATTAATAACAAAAATTTAAATAATATCTATATAATATTTGTATTACAACAATTGTTTTTAATAATTAGATTAGAATAACTGTAATAGCAATTATATTAGTATAACTAACAAATTATGAAGCATCTGTGTAAGTATAGCATTATACAAAAAAAATGCAAACTAGCATCAGACAGTATAAACTCTAGATAAGTTCTTGTGGTTATATAAATCCATTGAAATTAGAAAACAAAAAATCTATTTGAAAAAATCTAAGTAAAAAAGTAGTATAAATTTCTGATGCCACTATTGTAAAGGCTAAATCTAGAAAATAAATACCAATGTTATAGTATCTAGATAAGCAAGAATCACTGAGTTGGAAGTCTTAAAAGTACTACTAACTAGGCTGTTAAAATAAACTAAAGAAAAAGAATATTAGGCTAACTTGATATATTAATAAACTGATTATAATCCTATATAGACTATCTGAATTGAAAATTTAGTGAAAAGGCAAAAATATATTGAAGTATTAGAAATATGCTATAAAGTAGATATGAGGGTTTAAGTAAACTCTACAAGAACATAGTAGTTAAATAATATAACTCTAATTACAAATATTAGTTCTGCTATATGTAGTAATATTAAGTTAGTTATAAAAATAGATGCAGAAGGCTTCAAAAGATTTATCTTAAGAATAAAATAATCCTAAGATTAAAATAATAATATAAACTTGACTTAGTAATATTAATACAAATGCAGATTTAGAGAGTTTAAAATAAAACATTTAAACAGAAATGTTAGGTACAGCAATTGATAAAGAACCTTAAACAGACTTTTTAAATAAGTAATATAAAAAATTATATGTATAACCAATTGTACACTCTTCCTATAGTGATTTATAGAATCAAAAAAGTTATTAATAAAAGTCAAAAGACCAAAAAGATTACTTAAACATTAAAAAAAAAAATCTTAATGAAGTATTAGTATAGCTGTTTAAAATTAAAAAATAAATAAATAACATATATATTAACTAATTATTTATAACTCAAACTTAGTTTAATAAAAAAATAATTTTTTTTCTAAGAATTCTATTTTTTTATAATTTTTTAAATACTAAAATATAAACAAAACTATATGAAAATTAGGTTTTTAAATTTATTTAAAAAAATATTGTTTATTTTTTTTTAAATAACATTATATTATATTAAAAAAACAATATATACTAGAGAAAATAGTATTTCTAATATAGTAATTAGATTGTTGTTCTTCAAATAACAAGTCTAAGATTTAAATTTCACTTATAATAAAATTTAGAAATTTATCTGTATTACAGAAACTGTTTTTTGTTAATCAGTTGGCCTTATACAGCTATAACCCAGATATATTAAGTTAGATTCTACTTAACATTGAAAGCTCAAGACATTTATGCAAAGTGTAATGTTATATATATATAAAAGAATATAAAAACTGATATTGTATAAAACTTCAGTGCAAATCCATAATAAGACTATCAGGCACAAAAGACTAAGAAACTGAGAAGACAGAATCTCACTTAGAAATTTATAAATAAAAAGGTAGTACAAACTTTCAATAATGTTATTGAACTGATGAAAGCTTATAAAACATCTTTATAGGAATAGACAGATAAACCAGATAACAAAAGATATATAAAGAAATATATGACTAACTAGGCTACTAAAATTACTAAAAAAAAGGATACTAAGTTATACTATATCAGGCCATCTGAATTAAAAGTCTGAAAAGTTTGTTAGTTTTGAGTTGCAGTTAGTAAAGAATGATAAAAAAAATGTCAGAAAGATAGATACTAAAATTTAAATAAACTTTACAAAAATAAAAATAATATAATATAACAGTTTTTTAAAAAAATAAAAATAGTATATATCAACATGCACGGAACTCTTTCCGTCGATCATTCGGACACAAAAAATAGCTAAAGAAAAAAGAAGATTTTAGCAAAATTATCAATAAAAAACACCTCAAAT
>CAJVQA010003576.1:0-19169 GCA_910591915.1 Cetraspora pellucida | reverse complement strand
TAGAAGCTAATTTAAAAATTTCACGAAATTCAGATGATAAAAAAGATGGACAAAATCTTGCTCAATGTTTACCTGATAAAGACGAATGGAGGTTAATTAAAGAATTAGTTAAGGTCTTCGAGCCATTCGACCAGGCTACTGAAGCCTTTAGTGTTAAAAAATATACTACATTGTCGGTTGTTTATCCTATTATTGAAATGTTAAAATTTGAATTTGCAACAAATTCAAATTTAACTTTAATTAAGGACGATTTTAATGAAGAATATGGTAATTTTTAATATTTTTTATCATAAGTTATTACCAAAATATAATGCTAATATTTACCTTTTTATAATTAGATAGCGATAATGATAATGAAGATACACAAATACTAGATACTTATGATATCCAATCAATAATTGCTTACACTAAGAAAGCAATTTATAATTCTTTTTGGAAATATTGGGGCGAACCAAAATATACCAGTCTTTTAGCTACTTTACTAGACCCTCGGCTTAAAAAAATGTGTCCTTGGTCTAATCATCTACGAGAAAAAACAATAAGAATATGCCGTGAAGAACTTGATAACATTACTGATATGACACCTATACAATCTATTTCTTCCACCAGTACTACTTCAACTAATCGTTATTTTGCATCAATATTTGATAATAATGATGATGATAATCTATTAAATAATAAAAGTGAATTAGATAAATATTTAGAAGCATCGCTTGCATCACCATCAAAATGACCTTTAGAATGGTGAAAGGAACGAGAAAAAGATTTTTCAAATTTAAGTAAGTTAGCAAAAAAATACTTATCTATCCCAGCAACTTCGATGCCAAGCGAACGCTTATTCTCAGATGCGGGAAATCAAATAACACCAAAACGAACACATCTCAGTCCAGAAACTGTTTCTCAAATATTGTTTTTAAAAAGGAATAGTGAATTAATTAGTATCACATAAAAAAATTTTTTAATTTGAATAATTTGTAACTATATAAAATTCTTTTCTGATCTCTTACGCTATATAAGTAATCCATTAGCTATATTGTCACGGCTAAAACTTGAAATCAGGAACCTTGATTTAAAACTATAAGCACCATCTATATTCTTTTATTAATTAAAATTTCAAGCTTCGGCCGCGATATATATTATTAACTAATTGATTATAGAATAGGATTACCTATATTATAAGAGTTGTTTTTTGATTTTAAATAAAGACTATTAAAGGCTTTAGTTATAAAATACCATATAATGGATTTTAAAATTAATCTTGCGCATGACATGGTTGAAGTCGGCATCTACTTGAAGTTGAAGTTTTAAGTGTTTAAAATTGCACTAACTGAAATTAGCAACCAAATTAGATCCTTAGTGATTTTGATTTTAAGCGAATTTAATTTTAAGCACTTGAAATTACAACTCAAGCAAATGTTAATTTAATAATCGCATGTATCATGAAATTTTATTGGATGTAATCACGTAAGTTAGCCAGGTTAACCAGGTTAGGCAGGTTAGACAGGTTAGGCGGGTTAACCAGGTTGGTATTCGGGTAAGGGTTAAATAAACAGGCAGGTGACCCGGAGTAGAATTTTATACCGGGCCTAATCTCTACTACAGATCAAAATTTATTTAAATATTAATAATCAATAAAAAAACTAAGACCTTATTTTTTTTAAAAAAAATAAAAAATAAGTCTATAATTAATCACATATATAACTTTAATCATTGTTTATTTTAAGGTTCTGCTTGCTAATTGTTATAACTAAAACTTTTTTGTGAGTTTTTTGTTTAAAGTTTCTGATTTTTAATATTTTTTTTTAACATCAAAACAAGTTTAATATTTAATTATCAAAGCTTAAAGTTAATTTTATCCTCAAAATAAACTCTACTAAAATAGAAGTAGATCTCATATTACACTTATTTTAGGTTTCTTATACTAGAAGTAATTCTATATTAAGTAAAACAAATCCTTTTCACAAATGACAACATAGTTTTCTTTTAGAAATTTCTAAAATCTAATATGTACTTTCACTTAAACTTTCACAAGGCTTTGCATCCGATCATAAGCTCCAATTTTTTGGTTATAGAGTATTTACCTTCAGCCAAACTCAAATCGTTGATCTTGTCTGTGAGGGAACGGGAGCTTAACAACTAAGCTATGGGACCCGAACCCTTATTTAATCCTAATTCTATTTTTAATTCTAATACTATATTATTAGATTTGTACAAACAGTTTTAAATACCTATCAGCCTTGTATATTTAAGGATCTATAGTTTATTATACTAGAGCTCGTCATAATAAGACTCGTTAGAGTCCTGTAGTAAATCCCTGTATATATGCTGCAAGTGGGAACGGAATTTAAGTGGGTTCAGAATTTTTATATAAAACCAGCATTTTGGGGTTGATTTTATTATATGAACACTCTTACCCTAACCCTAGCTTAACTATGAAATTCCATTTCCGCTTATAACATATATACGTATAAAAGTTTTAAATTCTACTCTTATATATTAACATTCTTTGCGTTTTAAAATCTTCATAACCCAGATACATTTAACGTTTTAGTAATTATATATAGCTCTATAGTTACCTTCTAAGTAGGTGTGGAATTATTTAGGATTATTTTTCATAGTAATTGTTGGTGCGATAAAGACTTGTGAAATGTTACATTCTTAAAAAGCACTTTAAACCTGGTCAAAAATATGTAAATCGATATTTTTAATCAAATCGACGTGCGTCACTTGATCACATGATACCGAAATTCACGTGTAATTTTTCTTATATTACTCGCATTAGATTAGAATTTATCTATAATCTCAACCAGATGACTTTCATAGATGATCGTAATTTTATTTGCTTTCACTGTTTCAAAGTATGTCTTTTAAATTTAGCTGGCCAGAATTCACCACAGAATTCGTGGAGCAAGCTAAACAACTTTTAACGACAGCTCTTAACAAGAGCAGTAAACCAGTGAATATAGTGGATCCTATAGTCGTCAAAGACTTGAACATGGGAACAAAGGTAACAAGTCATTCAATACTGAAGTAAGGAGCCTATATAGAATATTCACTTATTTTTAAGAAACAAGTAACTGATAATATCTTGCTCTTTAACTCCTTTATATCCCAGCCGCCCGAGTTGGAGATTATGGAAATTTGTGAATTGGCAGTTGATAAATTTAGAGGAATATTTAAATTGATATATAGTGGTGACGCACATTTAACTTTACAAACAAAAGTGCAGGTATAAAGTCTGCAGAATAGTATTTATTTATTTTATTTTACTTTATTTTTATTTTATGTTTTATTTTATTTTATTTTATTTTGATATTTTTTTTTCCTTGGCCAGGCGAATCCGATGAATAGCAATAAATCTGATGTGAGTATGTATACTAGAAGGGGAATTCTTGCAGCGGACCAACCGCTTGTAGTGCCTATGCTTCTTAGATTAAGCAACTTGAAACTACGAGGTATCATCGTTTTGGTAATTAGCAAGCAAAAGGGGATCACATTAGTATTCAAAAACGATCCTTTGGAAAAGGTCGATGTTACCTCAACTTTTGACAGCATTTCAAGCATACAAAGGTTTTTGCAGTCAGAAATCGAAAAAAGGTTGAGAACAATGTTTCAGGAAGATTTACCATCTATTGTTCATCAATTATCATTGCAAAAATGGCTCAGTAGTACTAAGAAAAAAGAAGAATTCACAAAGGGATCATCAGAAAAAATGCCTATTACGGAACACCGGCCATTAAATATCCTTCCGGAGAATACACCTTATGATACTATGTCTATGCCAGATCTTCGATACGGTACACCATTATCAACATCTGGTTCTGAATTATCAAGCATTTCTCCAGAATCATCATTTTATGCGGAAGAAGGGTCTATCATAGGAGATGTTGATTCTTTGGACGGCTATTCTGGATGCTCTTCATATTCTAGTTTTGGAGATTTATTTGAACGCAAGAAAGAAGAAGGTTTGAAAGCAATATCCCAACCTAACAACGAACATCACTCAGATGGTAACCGGCCACGGATATTTCATCGCCAACGCCTACTCGTGTCGCCACATCACAGAAGGGGTTCGTTACCTACTTGGTTACCATCTACAATACAAGAACAACAAGAATCTCTGCCAAAAAAACCACTAAGACGTAGATTTGCAAAACTTAATTACCAGTCACATGAATTGTCACACTAATTATACAGTATATAATAGTAAATTTTCTAAAATTATAATAAAAGCATATAAAATTACCATAGATTTTGAGCTTTAACATTTCTTAACTTATATATTGGTTTATTTTTAAATTTTATAAGTTAATATATATATTAGAAAGAATAAGTTTATCTTTAATATTAAATTAAAATTATATGTAATTTGCCAATAGTAAATGTTTATTAACCAAGTTATTTAGTAAAAAAAATAAGTCAGCTACATACTGTATATTTTTGATTATCTATATGTAATATTTCCTACATGTAGTAAATATTACTACGTGCATATATATACGTAATAAATATATTATTAGCTATCCATTACAGGTGCACAAATCATATTTTTCAGATCAAGATTAGGTATGTATACACAGTATATTTTTTTTTTGATTAACGTTAAGACAACTTATTTGACCTTTTAAGTAAATTTGTTTAGCATAAGAATATCGTTCCTGATGGATCAACGGTATGTAGGAAAAAATTTGGGATCGTCTAAAGCGGAGGTAATCACGTGACCAATAGCCAATCAAATTATAGAATTTTGATGAAGCAAAACAAGAAATAAAAACGAAAAACCCGAAAAATACAAAAAACAGCAGTCTATACCTGCCTTGAGTAGGTTAATTAAAAATGTCGGGAAGGCAAATTTGCATATATATAACCACCTAGAATCTAAACTAACCCTGATATAGGAGACCCCAACCCTAAAGTTAATAGAAAACTTTATTAAATATGAGTTACCTCGTCTCCCAAAAACGGCTTGGGTAATCGGTAATTTGCAAACCGGACAAATGAACACGTGCCGCTTCTCGGCACGTGAACCAATCATTTGCCCGGTTGAGCCAAATTAGAATATTAGTGTTATCCGGCAATTTATGATAAAAATAACGAGTTTGTTGGATAAAAATCCTAACCTTTAACTTTATTTTAAGTCTTAAGCCTAATTCTAAGGCTTAATTTTAACTTAAATTTGAGATAAAAATTTTTTTATTTTTTTATACATATTGTAGATAGAAATACTCCGTCTTAAAGAATATCAACAAATGCTTACATTATATTAAGTAATCAGTAATTGGGTGGAAGGATCAATATAGATTTCAAAAAGAAAATAAATGAACATAAAAGACAAAAGATAAAGTATGAAATAATCATAACTAGTAGTAATCAGTAATATAAAATATTTTAGTTCAGTTAACTAAGAAATTTTTTTTAGTTCAAATCACTATATTAGGAAAACAACTATGTGTATATAAAGAATCTTGTATACATTATTAAAATGATTTTTTTTTAGATTCAACCAAAAGAACTATAAATGTGCACTTTTGGTGTTTTCTCTAATATTTTTTATTAGATAAAGATTTATTATCCAATGTTTAATATGATTTTGTTACTTTAAGTAATTGGAGGGTTTTTTTTTAAATGTTAAAGTAAGTACATGTGATCTAGGATTTTATTGGTAGTATCAGTTGGTCAGTATCTGTTGATAGAACAGTGCAGAGGTGTTCATAAAAAGAGTGTACAACTAGCCACTTGTACAACTTTAGTTATTGTCTAATTTAAGTAGTTTGCCTGAAAGTTCTACACTAGTTGCTATACCTAGAACCCACCTATAAGATTTCTATTTAAACACTTTGATCCTATATCCATCACAGTTTATCAATAATTCTAATAAACTGATGAAGATATGTTATAGTTACTAAGTCATGTTTAATTTTGTACTAAACCTATCAGTATGATCTGTATTTCATACTTATAGCTCATTCGGTATCGTTTTGGCCTAAACTATCACTTGCAATTAGAACTAATCATTAAACCACTTTTATCTTTGTAAAGTTTACTCAAAATTTCAGTATTTATTTTTCTGATATCCTTTTCATTGTCTCCTACTAACTATTATTCAGAACTGATAGGATTTCTCAGACTTTCAATCCAGATGGTCCAATATAGTATATCTTAGCATTCTTTTTTTCTGATAATTCTAGCAGTCTGGTTGGTCATATGCTTCTCTATACATCTTGCTATCTAATTTATTTGCTTATCTTTTTGAAGATGCTTTATAAACTTTCATCAGTTTGACAGTGATATTAAAAGTTTTGTGTTATCTTCATACTTAGGATTTCTAAGTAGGTTTCTGACTCTTTAGTTTCTTTACTTTCCATATTTGGTGGTCTTATCATAGATTTGCACTAAAGTTTTATATAATATTGGTTATTAATATTTTTTTATATAGGTGTAATATTACACTTAGCCTATATGCCCTAAGCTTTTATTCAAGATGATGCAACTAAAGATTACAGATATACTAATTCAACTAATTAACAGAAACAGTTATCATAATACAGACCTATTTTTCAAAATTTGTTATTTATAAGATTTGAACTCTTGACCTGTTACTTAGAAATTAACAACCTGACCACTTCACTAGATCACTACATCCCTAAATAATTGTTTTGTAAAAATAGTTTGTAGTATAATTTAATAATACATATTTAAGTTTTTTAAAAAATATTAATTACAGAAAAAATCTCTAATCACTTATATACAAAATTATAGAAAAGCATTTTAGAAATTTACTAAAAAATGATATCTAAAACTAACTTTACAGGTCTAACAAAAAAGATAAAGCTTATAAAAAAGATATAACAAAGAGAAAAGTAGGAAATTAGAAGACCAGATAAAGAAGATAAAGAGAAAAATATCTTAGTTGACACTTGAAAAGACAAATTTTGGAGAATTCTCTGTAACTTAAAAATGCAAATCTGTAGATTATAGCATTATATGAACAGACAAACAAAACAAATATGTATAGTAAAAGATATATAAACAAATCCAATTTGAATAATATTAGACATAAAGCATAGAAAACTCTAGAACAACAAGTCATAAATAAGAGCCAATAATAATTAGGCTAAACATGAATAGCACACAAAGTCAGAAAAAAAGTCTAATATTGATATATATTAAAAGAGCATATTAGGCAGTAAATAGCATATACAACAAGGTGTTTTTTAATTAAGTTAGTAAAATATTTGTGATACCAGACAGAGAAGATGAAATTATGTTTATGCTAACAGAACAAGATGTATTAGAAGTTGCTTTACTATGTATAACTAAAGAAATAATCAAAAAAGCAGAAAATAAACAGCCAAAAAAGAGGTTCAATATCATCAAATAAAACAAAAACAATATAATACAAAAATCTATAACAAGACATTTACAAGACAAAGGAGAAGAGATTCAATAACAGCTAACAAACTTGAATCAGAAACAAGAAGAAGCATACAAAATGTCACAGAAAAGAAAAACAGAAATTAAAGAAATAGTTAAAAAAAAAGTGCAAAATGATGCAGAAAGTACATAAAGAAAAGTAAGCATAAAGATAAGTCAGATAAACAACAATCAAAAAAACAAGAATTCATCTAGCCAAAAAAGAAATACAAAAAAATAAAAAGAGAAGCAAAAACATCAAAATAAAATTTGAAAAAAAAATTAACATAGTAGAAGAACCTCTTGAAGAGAGCATATAGGTCTCAACCAAGAGAAATTGTAACTAGAATAACAGCCTACTCACAAATATACCAGTACACAATGTACTAGAAAAAACAAAAGAGGAACATATAAAATTTATAAATAGTCTTTAAGAAATAACATATATGTCAAAGATGTTAAAGAAGTCTTTAAAAGGAGAAACCTATAGGTAGAAATTGACTTTAACTGTGAGTATGACAAAAATAAAGCAATACAAAGAATCAGCAAAAAAGAAAGTGACTAGTATAGAATAATACCAGAAAAAAAAAAACACTATAAAGAGACAGATGCAATATAAAGAAAAAAATCAAAAGAAAAATAGTAACAAATTAAAAACTAAAAAAGAAGAACCTGAATGGAAAAAAAATAAAATCAAGACAAATGAAAACCAATATAAAACAAATAAAGAATTAGAAGACACAAGTTATCTAACAATCTGAAACTTACCTGCAGATATAAACAAAAGAAAATTGGAATATATTTGTAGAAGATTTAAAAAAACCCATATAGTAAGAATTAAGAAATCCAAATATAAAGTCTTAACAGTAGTCAAGATAAAGAAAACATATAAAGATATCTTATAGGCCATATCAGTAAACAATAATAAACTGATATGAGTAACCAAAGGAATAGAAGACCATGAAGCAAGAGAAGGACAAAGGAAATACATAACAAAACTAATAGAATTACTAAAAAACATCACAAAAGTCCTACTATTATGAAGTTTAAAGAATAAAGAGGTTAAATTAGTTTACATTCTACCAAATAGAAATGAAAACCAAAAAAGAACAGCAATAGTTATGTTTGCAACAGAAAGAGACATAAGAGCTGTCTAAACAAAACTGATTATATATAACAACTTTTAAGTCTATTAAGTAAATAAAGAAAAAAAAAAGACAAGAAAAAGAGAAAGTCTTGAAGTAGAAAGAGAAAGAAGCTAAGACAGACATAGCTATGTTTTATATACAGAAGAGAATAGAATCAGCAAAGAAAGACAAAGAAATAGGACCAATACAAAAAAGTACAGAAACAAAAATAGTATAAGTCAGAAGAATATTCTATTTAATGATAGAAGCAGGTCTCAAAGCTGAAATAAAGGAAACTAAACAAAAGATACAAAAATAAGGAAAAAAGAAATAGAAGATTTTAAAAAAAAACCAGAAGAATTCAAAATGCATAAACAAGGAAGAGAAATATATATAGAGAACTTTTTGGAACAAATTTGAAAAAGATTAGAAAGATTAGAAAAGACAAGAAGTATAGCTAAGGAGAACCTAGCTAACTATTTCTAAGAGCATCCTAGTTGAACTTATGAATATGCATAAGGAGATCAAAGATTTTTTGCACAGTGAGAGAAGGACTTTTGAAGAAAAAAGTAAAGAAGAATCATCTAATTTAAAAAAAGTAAAGAAAAGAAAAGAAAAAGAAAAAGTGAAAGACACGGATACAAGATACAAGTAGTTAAAAAAGAAATAGAAAAAAGGAAAATAAAAATAAAAATTGCATATCACAATATTAATAGACTGAAGACCAGAGATTAGAAATTAAAAAACCTGCTGGGCTAGGCAGAGAAAGAAGAAATAGCATTTTTGAAAATTACAAAAATATACATTACAGAAAAAGAAGTAAAAATCTTAATGCATAACCTTAATACAAGATTTAAAGATTACTGGACAAGAAAAAAGAATCAGATATTGGGATTTTACTAGATGAAACTTAGGAAAAACATGTTAGAACAGTTAAAAAATTTAGCAAATACATGATAAAAGTAAAGCTATACTTCAAACAATTAGTATTAATATTGGTAAGGATGTATATCCTACCAAATAACAAGACAATCAGTAAGAAAATACAGCAAAAAATTGTGAAGATAGTAACAAACAAAAGGAAGCACACAGAAGTAATCATACTTGAAGATTTTAATCATACAGTTGATAACATATTAGACAGACTGCATTCACAAACAACAGAATATAAAAAATTACCAATTTTCAATTAGATCAAGAGACAGAATTTTATAAACTCTTTTAAAAACTTACATTCAACAGAGAGAGTATACACATGGTTAAGTCAAAAAGTAGTAACAAGAATTAACTATATTTGGATATTAGAAACAATTGCAACTAGTCTTCAAAAAGTTAATATAAAAGAAGCAGAAGGTATAACAGGCAGTGACCACAAGATATTAACAATAATTATATAGTTAAAGCATATAATTGCAAACTAGAGCTGTGCAGAAACCAAATATAAAAATCAAATAAAGACAATATATTTGTATAAGGAAGCAAAACAAGAAGATTGAGAAGAATATGCTAAAAACTTCAAGCATAATTAAAGTAAAAAAAAGCACTAAAACAATTAGAAAAAGATAGAAGAAGCAGTTTGTATAGTACAGATATGTTAGACTATATATGAAATACAATAAAAAAAATGATAATAAAAGCAGTGAATAAAAAATTCCAAAAAAGAAGATATTTAACACAAAAGCAAACAAAAGACATTATTAAAAGAATCTATAGCAGTATAGGCACATAATTGAACTATAACAAATAATCAAAAAAACAAAGACAAAAAGGAACCAAGAGACAGAAAAAGAGAAGAAAAAAGAGATAAACAAGAAACTTATAGACATTGGTAAAAAAATAGGAGTAGTATTATCAAAGCTATACAAACAATAGTCAAAAGCTTGAATAGATGATATAAAAGGCTGGTAAAGAATTTTGAAAGACAGAAGAAAAGAAGAGTAAGAACAAGCCCAAAGAAAACAAATAGAAAAAAACATAAGTAAAAGGTGTAAGATAATAAAAACTAATCATGGATGAATGATTGCTAGCCTTTTAAACAAACCATACAAAAAATAGTTCTAAACAGATTTATAACTCAAAGTGAAGATAAAACCAGTCTAATAACAGAACCTAAGATTGTTTTAGATGGCCTAATAAACCATTTTGAAAATTAATTTAAAAAGCAGAAAACTAAATTAGAAGAGATGACTGAGAAATAAATAAAAGTGTACAACCTAAAAGAATAGATCAAGAAGTCCTAGTATAAAAGGCTAAAAGGAAAGATAGAAGAAGAGGAATAGGAAGACATATTAAAAAAACTCAAAGCCAATATAGCTTCAGAAATTTCAGGCATAAGCTACACTTTAATAAAACAAGCAGAAAAGAAATCACAAAAGATCTTTAAAGCCTTTGCAAATTTGGTTTTAGAAACAGAAAAAATGCCAAAAAAGTGAAAAATAGCATGTTTATTCAATCCCAAAAGATGTAAATTAGAAATATAATCTAAACAATATTAAACTAATAGTATTAATTAAGACCTTTAGAAAGTTAGTTACAAAGATAGTAACAAGAAGACTAGCCAAGATATTTATAGAAAGAGAAATACTAAAAGGACCAAATTATGCAAGATTGCTTGGCAACTCAACAGAGCAACTAATACATATCCTAAATATGATAATGAAAGAAGCACAAGAGAAAAATAAAGAAACATAGATACTTCTGCAAGACATAAAAAAGGCATTTGACTTAGTCTTATTGGAAAACTTGAAGTGGGCTCATAGAAGAGTCAAAGTACTACAAAAAACAATAAAATATATTATAAACCTTTTTTGTAAATAGCAACTAAAAGTAATTACAACTTATAGCCTAATAGAAGAAATAATAGCAGAAGATAGTATAGATTAAGAAGAGGTAATTTTTTTGCTAGTCTGGCAGCTTTTCTATACCCATTGTTGAAAAGAATTCAAGAAGATAAATCATTAAGCTATATAGTAAAGCAAGAAATACTAAAAAATACAGACATTAATTGTATTACAAAACATAGGCAAGTAGTGATTACTTATGCAGATGATACTACATAGATCGCTAATAGCAAAAACTAACTGCTAAGAGTTTTTGAAATCACAGAGAAGTTCTTCAAAGTGAATGATATTGAAATAAATAGAGCAAAGTTAAAGCTTATAGTAATGAATTCTAGACTGAAAAAGAAAGATAGAGAAATTATATTTGAACAGAGTAGAATAACAAAAGAACCAAAAAACAAAATTGTAAGATCATTAAGAATTTGGCTAAACAGCAAAATGAAAGAGTTACTGGTCTGCAAAAAAGCAAAAAGAATAGTTAACCAAACAGTTAAAAACCTTAGATATAAAAAAATAACAATGAGTCAGATTGCATATATTAACAATACAGTAATAATTTCAAAATTGGGATACCTCTTGCAATTAACAAGAATGTTAGAAAAAATGATTGACAAGATCCACTAGCCAATAATATGTTTGGCAAAACATAAGTGCAATATAATAAAAACAACAAATAACTGCATAATTGAATACAAAAACTTGGGAAACTGTAAATTACTAAGTCAAGAGATAGCAACTAAGCAAATAAGCAGTTTATTTGCAAGACTTAATAGAAAAGACATTTTAGATAATCTAACAAAGTTTAGAATAGCTCAAGAGTATTAAAAAGCAAGCTTAACAAAAGATATTTGAAACTCTAAAAGAAGACCAGAAAAAATAAAGTATTGGAAACACAACTTAGCTTGTCAGACAATAGTTAAAACAAAAAAGATAGAAATAAACATTAGAGCAAAAAATCACTTGTAGAAAGTACATGGTTATAAAATATGTATAAGAGACTTAGTTAGGATTAAATTGTGAATAGCAAATGGCAGCACAATAAATGAATAGGGTTTAATATATCTGAACCAATTTGTGGACATAAAAGAAGAGAACCTAATCATGTAAAGACAGCTCAAAAGTCTTTTAAGGCTGTTATGTAAAGGGAAAAAAGCTAAATGGTTTAGTAAAATAAAAGAAAAGATATTAAGAATATAGACAAATAGAGGAATACACGATTAATACAAAATTAATAGCTACAACACACAAGCACTGATGATTAATTGTACAAAGATATCAGAAGACGAAAGAAAAAAAGAATGAATTATATATAAACCAATGCACAATTAGCAACTCAGTAAAATATCTAAGAAAAAAATTCTTGTTAAGCACTGGTTATTACAAAAAATAGAAGCCAAGACATATACCAAGATAAGTAAATGTAAAGGATATAAGAACAGAACAGAACAAAGAACAAATAATTGCAAAAAGTAGATAAGATAGAATAATAACATAAAGGCAGTTCTAGAAACATTAGTAGAGTAAAGTAGCAACAAGATTAATGCAATATTGCTAGAAAACAGAATAATAAAAGAATGAAAAAAAGAAGAAAGCAATCTAATCAAGCTAAAACAAGTAGAAGAACTAGAGCTGAAATTGATCAAAAAACAAAAATTTAATAGTAAAGTTACAAGTTACTTAATAAAAGTCCTAGCAAGAAACTAGAAAAAAAACAAAGACAAATATACTCTTTATACAAACAGAGCATTATATAAAGAGAAAAAGAAAAAGAATATAGAAGTAATAGATATTGGTTAGATGCAGGTTAATAACAGAGAAAACTGGCCAAAAGAAAAAATAGCACTAAAACTCAAAGATTGGCTCTTAGCAACAATTACAGAATTAGCAGTAATATAGTTAGTAATTCTAACTATACCAGAAGGAAAGTATATAGAAGTGCATATAAATAGCCTTGCAGCATTAAGGCATATTAATAAAGCAATTCAAGAGATAGAAGATAACAAAGTCTTAAAAAAGAAAAATGTGATGTAGATAATAAATATTGTAGATTTACTTAAAAGCAAGAACAATAAAATAGAACTAATTAAGGTTAAAAGTTATAGCAATAATAAGTGGAATAACAGAGCAGATTTACTTGCAAAAAAAGAAGTAACATGTGAAAGAACAATATTTACAGAGAAAATCAAGTGTAACAGAATAGAGTACTACTTAGAATAGGAAAACAGGAAAGTTGATATACCAGCAAAACTTTTTTGCAAAATATTCATAAATATTAGAATTAAAGCTAGTTGAAGAGAAACAAATCTAATTCAAGTACTAGAGCCAGAAACTGAGAACACTTGATATAATTGGTCAAGTTTTTGAAAAGAAATGAATAGAACAAAGAGTGTATATTGCACAACAAGGAAACTTAGTACAAGAAGAGCAACAGCAATTAAATGCATAATGGATAGCCTACTGATACTAGAAGAATTAAATAGAAGAAGACCAGAAATATATACAATAACTGACTGCCAAGTATGCCAAAAAGATGAAAAGAAAACTTAAGCATACTTAGCAAGCTGCATTAGACAAAAAAGCTTGTAAAAGAAGATCCAAAAGGTAGCAATAGCAACAGTATGGAATAGTCTTAAAGAAAATGAAAAAGCTAGAATCTCATCTTTAGTGCTATATGAGATACTATTTGAAAAAACAAAAACAGTAGAAGGTACTAATAGAACAGCTTTGATAAAAATGCTAATAACAAATAAGGTTGAGAAAAGGATCAGTCAAATTCTAAATAGATAAACAACACAGAAATACATAGATATAGTAACAAGAATAATGTAGAATACATTCTATGGCCAAGTATAGAGAGTTCATTGTAAAAAAGTACAAGAATAGGAAAAGAAGATCAATATAATAAGCAAAATGAAAAAAGGAGTTCAAACTAAAAAAAAGATCAGAAAAAAAAACAAAAAAAAATAAGATGGCAAAAGAAGAAAAAAAGGAAAAGGAAATAGAAAAAATAAACTAAATGAAGAAAGAAGCTTGGAAAACAATTAATATGCTTGTCACAAAAAGAGAAGAACCTTTCTGATATGACTTTAAGTAGTTAGATAAGCAGTCTATTTTTAACTAAAATAGTATGACAGGTTGCACTTAGGTACCAATAGGGTGGCTAAATAATGCTAGACTTGAGTATTAGAAAATTCTATATAATTATAAATATATATAGTTTCAAGAGTCTTAATAAAATACTAGTATAACTGTTTAAGGTTAAAAAAAAAAATAAAAAAAAATTATAGAAAAAAGCATAATTTATTTTTTAATATTGAAAAAACAATGTTTTTTGTTGATATTTTGTGAATTTAGTTAAATATTTATATAAAAAAAACAATTGTATCTTTTAAATTATAATACAAACAAATTTGTCTACATTAATTTTTTTAAAATTAATTTTTATAATAAAATTTGAATAATTAATTTTAGCAATATACTTTCTAAGCAAAATATTTTTAAAAAACTATATAAACTTTGTTAAGAAACTTTTTTAATTTTATTAAAAAACTTTAAAGTAATTAAAGGTTAAAGATTGTGTAATATTAGAGTTTACTATTAAAATATTTTCAAGTTTTCTAAAATTTTATATTATTAAAGTTAAAAAAAATTTTTACTTTTAAGACAAGTATTAATTTTTATATATAAATTACTAAACTTATAATAATTAAAATTGTAATCTTTGATATAAACTAAAAACTTATATTAAAAACTATAGATTTAAAATTAATATTTAAAAAGTTTATTATAAATAAACTAAAAAAAATTTTTTTTAAAATTGTATCTTTTTAACCTATAAGTAACTTAATTTTTTCTTATAATTTAAAAATAAATATTACAAAAAAGTAAAGGTATAACAACTTAGTGAAGTAGATAAGTTGTCAACCCTCAAGTGGTAAATAGTGAGTTTAAAATCTACTGATGGTAAAAAATCTAGATAATTAGCTATGTAATATATAGATAGTATTATAGCAATACCATTCTGTCAATTAGTTGGAATAAGATATCTGTAACATGATTATATCAGCATAACTAACAAGTTATAGAGCATTTGTGCAATATTAGAGTTACATAGAGGAATGCAAACTGGCATCAGATAGTGCAAACTTAAGATAAGTTCTTATACGTAGCTATATAAATCTGTAAACTGAAAAGTTAAAGCCTACTTAAAAAGACCTGAATAAAGAGGTAACATAGATTTTCAACAGTACTACTATAAAGGCTAAACCTAAAAAATAAATACCAATATGAAAGAAATTAAGTGGATAAGAACCTCAGATGAGAGATATTACTAACCAGATTATCAGAAGTCTCAAACTAAAGAAAAAGAATCTTGAAGAGCAGATCCTAGAGTATTAGGAACAGAACATAGTTCTTCTGAACTATCTGGATTAGAAGTCTGAAGTCAGAAGCAGAGGTATACTATAAGTACTAAAGATATGTTATAAAGTTAATGCTAGAGTTTAGATAAACTTTGCAAGAATGAGGCCTGTTAACAATAGATTAAATATAGGTAATTAGTTGGCAAAGGAGTCTCTTAGAGCTTTACCATTAAGTAATATACTCTAAAATATGTAACAGCTTAACAGATATACAGAAAGGAAGGTCAAGATTAGGTTAGATAGCATTTAAATATACAAAAACTTGTGTACTATTTGTTAGTATAAGTATAGAGATCAGAGTGTTTAAATAGGTAATCTCCTAGTAGATTGCAGATATGATAGCTAGCATAGAATCTGTTATACAGATAGACTACTTGAAATAAACAACCAAAAGTTGTATATATAGCTAGTTATATATTCACCTTGTACAAATTATATAATCATAATTAAAATACAATAAAGGCAATAGTCACTAATAACCATGGTCTTAGTAAAAACAAAAAAAAAAATTTGTAAAAAAGTAATCTTTATTTTCAAATATTATTATACCAAATTTTATTTAAATATTTTATTATTTTTAAAAAGTAGATCAAAGCCAAAAAAATATAAAAATACAATCAAATTTGCCTGTTTTAGCTTACAATTTAAAGAATAGATTTTATCAATAATATGACTTTTTTTTCTTTAAACAAACATGCTAATGCCTTATTAAGATTTTGAAATTATATTTGCAATTATAAAATATCTTTAATAACTAAGTTTGGCATTATTTAGCCATCTTAATAGTACCTAAATACAACCTGTTACATTATTTCAAATAAAAGTAAGTTACTTGTTTAATTGCTTAAAGTCTATAATAAAAGGGGTTTTTTTTTTATGACAAGTCTTAATATTGTCTTTATAGTTTTTTTCTTAACTTGTTTCTTTTTTTTTCTTAATTTTTCTTTTTTCTTTCTTTTATTTTTTGTTAATTTATCTTTTTTTCTTTACTTGAAGGTTTTTTTTTATTTTTTTTTTATTTTACTTATTATTTCTATTTTCTTCTTTTATTTATTAATTTTTTAGTATTATATTCTCTACATCTGTTTGTAGAATATATTTCAGACTATTCTTACTATAACCTTTATAAACTGCTATCTTGATTTTATATTTAGATGTTGCCTTAATCTGCTTTGCATTTCTTTTGAAATTAGATTTTTATTTAATATTTCTTTTATTTTTACTTTTTCTGTTCTGTTTTTCTAAAGAATATTATATATATATATATATAAAAGAACTTTGATTTTTTTTTTCTTTTAATTTTTTTATATTGTTACAATTGTCACTTTTTGAATTCTCTTTTACAAATTTTTTTTTGTTTTTTACATGCTATCAAATGCATTCATGTTTTTTTACTTTATCTTGACATACTTGATATTTTGTTATTATGTATATATCTAGTTTTTTTTTATTAAGCTCTTTCAAGATTAAAAGTTTATCTATTAGGCTATACAAAATTAATTAATTGGTTTTCATAACCTGGCTAAGTCAAAATTTAAAAGTTTATAAAAAAATTTTTTTATATGTTTTAATAACTGGATGGGTTTTTTAAAAAAAAAATTAAAAATTTTATAAAATTTATATATGAAAAATTAAAAAAAAAAGCCAGCTGGCCAGGTCTGATCAAAAATTTCATGTTATGAAAACTAATATATTAAATTTGTGTGGCTTTATGTATTTTATGAATGCAATTTTTCTTACACTATTTTTTCTTATTATGCAATATATTTTCTTAGTTATCTTTAGTCTTTTTTAAAAGTATATCTAATCATAAATTATAATCTTTATTTTTGGTTCTAGGTTTTTATTTTTTTTTATTTTGTTCTCAATTTTACATTTGTTACTAACATAAAAAGCAGTTTTGCTAGTATGTCAGTTCATTTGTTTTACTATTCTAGACAATACTCTATTTCTTTACAACTATCTTTTTCAATCTATATTATTTTCTTACTTATTGCTTTTCTTTTTACTAGTCTATTAGCTTTGTTATTTTATTTATTTTTACTATAAATTTTTATTTTAACTAACTTTATTTTAATGTTTTTATCTTAATAAGGTCTCTAATTTTCATTATCTATATTATATTCTTTTTTTTAAGAATCATATTTTGTTTTAAACCTTTACTAATATTTCTTATTATAGTATTGTTATCTGTATAATCTTTATTTGTTTTCTTTTAATACTATTTAAATTGTTATACAAATTGTTACTAACTCAACTATTATTAATACCTGTCATCTTTCTAAACCTAGTATTACCTCTTCTTTTAGCTATTTTTGTATTTTATTTGTTTAAACTTATTCTATATCTATATTGTTTTTAGTTAATATTTTTCTTTAGTTCTTATATTTGCTATCTTATTTGTATATGTTATATATTTGTTTTTGTTTTTTATTATGTTTATTCTCAGAACTTCTGTTATTTCTTAACTAATATTTTCTTTTAGCTTCTATTATTTAATAATCTTTACTTTTAGTTTTTCTATTATTATAAGTTCTTCAGGTTTCTATTTTTTAATTTTTAATCTGTTTGTCTTTATTATTTCTGTTATTTAATCTGTTGCTATTTTAATTTTGTTGCTATTTTCTTTATTAATGCATTTAATATTATGTTGATTTTATTGTTTACTCTTATCTATTGTTAGCAGCTATCTTCTGTCTATTTTTTTTTCTTATACATTTATTACATTTATTTATATTAGTAGCTAATTTGTTTTCTTTGCTCTGCATTTGCCAATGTTCTATTAAATATATTTTTTTTTAATTATTTTTTTTAGCTGTTTATAATTTTGTATGCTATATATTACTTATTCATTCTTTCTTTTATCTTCTAAAATACACTTCTATTTGATTTACATTACTTAGATATTTTAATTGTTTGTTCTAAAGTATTTTTTGATTTTTCTGCTTTTTGATTTGCTAAGTACCTTTAATTCTATTACTTTAAACTACTCTGCTTTTTTTTCTGTGCATAAAAAACTTAGTAGTTTTTTAACTGTTATCATATAATTAGCTTTTTTTTTCTTGTATTTAGCAGCTGATTTAAGTATATTAGACCTAATTTATTCATTTTTCTTTTATAAGCAAGTATCTATAAGCACTTTTCTTTTGGTATTATATTCAAATATTTTTTATAAGTTATTTTCTGTTTTTATATTTATTCTTAGTTTTCTTGCTTTTAATATTATTAGACAAACTAAGTTATTTTTTCAATAATCTTTGCTTTTTTTTTTTTTTTTTTTTTTTGAACTTTGGTGGCAATGCCAGTTGGTTTTTTTGCTTTAATTTGATATTGTACAAATTTATAGTTACATTTTTTGGATCAATTAT
>CAJVQA010003575.1:0-19170 GCA_910591915.1 Cetraspora pellucida | reverse complement strand
TGTGGCAGACATGCACTTAGGTGCTATAAGGGTAACCAGGTGAAGTTAGTGGTGTTAAATTAGATAGTATATAGTACGAGTAATAATCGATCCTAAAATGTAACCATAAATTTGTACTATATCAAATTAAGGCTAATAAAAACCAACTGACATTGTTGCCAAAGTTCAAAAAAAAAAAAAAAAAAAAAAAAAAAGACTACACTTACTCATGCCTTTGTGGACTTCTTAATCAATTATATTCTTATTTAAATACATGTTCTTCTATTGACTAAGCAATTCATAAAATTAACATTTGATTTATTCTATAAATTAAATATAATATATCATCAAATTATATACTAAATATCCAAATTTAAGTGAGTTTTGATCACTCTAGTAGATTTAGGTTACAGATAAATTAGTCTAAGTTTTTATTCTTACATGTAATTTTTAATTTATTTGTTTTATACAAATAGTAATAGCTATATAGTTAGCAGTTTAATAGTTAATTTTAATTGCAAGTGTTGACCTCAACTATAGCATATATATATATAACTATTTTAAATTATTAATAAAAATATAAGCAAGGCCTCATCTTAATACCAAAAAAAAAATAAGTTGTAAGATTGATTGTAATGTAGATTGATGAAAAAAGATTGCAAAATTGTATAAAGAAAGTAATATAACTTTTAGAAATTATAAAACAATTTAATATGACAGATTGTATATAAACATTCGGATAACTAAAGAATATCTTGTGGTTGTTGATTTCAACCACCTATAGCTTATCAAAGAAGCAGTCATATGATGTCAAAACAATAATTTAGAATACTCTTGTATATAGTTATTTAATAAAATTTATTAATAAGGTCACCAAAATGCAAAAAATACTAACTGATTATTAATTATTATTTACTTGAGTTATAAGATTATTTTAAATTGTTTACTATCTTTAAAAAGAATAATATAAAAATATTATGTTATCAGTTGAATATAAAAGAATATTAATTCAGAATATATCAGTTTTAGGTCTTCATTACTGTTAAATTATCATATCAAATATAGATTATTAATAGGATGGTTAAATTTGTTGTTATTTGAGTAAAAGTTAAAAGATTGGTATTTTTTCGAGCTTTCTGATTTTTTTATTTTCTATAAATACTTTTAATATAAGAATAAAATAATAATTCATTGACATTGATCTATGGCGAAGTTGCTTGCGTGATCTCTTTGATACAGCAGAGACAGTGCTCGATCCAAAGTGAATCCCTCTCGCCTGTGATCAATCACAAATTAAATTATTTATGTTGGATTCAATTGTGATGGATATAATCCCTCACCAGTTTTAATATATGTGTAAAATTAACGGTCTCTGCTGTTTTCTCTTTGAATACATAAAATTTTCCAAGGCAGATATAAAAAAAAAAAAGTGGTTTGTTGTAAAAAGTTTTATGATTAGAATGAAAAACTCATTTATGACACCCTCAATATGATTAGTTAGTGATCAAGAAGTTGCTCAAATCCTTACGATTAATTGAATGGTTAATGCGGTTAATTAAAGAACGAATTGTTAAAAATTCATTGTTCGAAATACTGTTTTTAAATTTTAACCAAACATAATAGCTATTCATAGGCAGAAGTTTATCTTATTGGCTGAATTTTCAGATCTACCAACCATTAAATCACATTGAATTCGCCACTTAAGGTGACGGAAGAGCAGATAAGATCTTATTAGAACATATTTTTAAAGTTAACTTTCTGGCACTCTTTCGAAGCTAGAAACGATGTTTGGACGAGTGTGATGATGCATTCTTAAAATGTACTCTAAATATATAAATTAGTTACCCGGGCAATTAATATAACGCTAGCCAATCAGACAAGCTTCTGCCTATGAAGAAGCTCTATGAAACGGTGTTCATAGCTCTGATCTAAGTGATAGTCACGATCAATTTTTTCGGCCAATCAGATTATTTGGTAAACAGATTGAGGGAGGCGCTCGAGAACAGCCTAAATAAGGCAGTTCAAAAATGAGTACGTACGTACAGCGACAAATATTTACCGTGCCCCAAATGTCAATTTATCAAAAATTAGTCTAACTAAACTATCACTATAAACAAATTAATTTAGGCCAGATATTTAGATAAATTTGGGTAAATTGACTTCTGGATCGTCCAGATTGACAAATGGGCACAGACAAAGAAAATGCTCTAGGTAAAAACTAGGATGTCTAAATGTTGAATTTAAATACTTAAGCAAAATATGGATAGTTTATGTGATGCAATAATCAACAAAAGAGGATTTACATTGATTAAAAAACAAATTACAGATGATTGATAATTATGGAATGAAAGAAAGAAATCTAAATCTAATAAAGCTTAAATCAAGATTTCTAACTTGAAATCATTTGTGAATCGGAATTTTCTTTTCCTTTTTTCATTAATAGTCTTTTTATTCTTTTTTACGCCGCATATACTTTTAGCATTATTTTTGATGTGAGTTAGTATTACATATTATAAAGAAAAGAAGATAGCCTAGTAAATTTTGATACAAAAAAATGACTTTACAAATTTATTCGAATGAATGTATGAAATTATGTGATTAGCATCTTAATGATACAAAAAATGACTTTACAAATTTATTCGAATGAATGTACGAAATTATGTGATTAACATCTTAATGACTACTTAATTATTACTTTCTACAACTTCTTTGTTATTGGTATTTCGTACTGCAAGGTACAATATTTAATGGTTTAAGATTATAAATTGGCGTTGAAATCTGCATTGATAACCATGTGACTTGTTTTAATTTTTCGAAACTTTTTACGCGAGTTCTTTTTTAAAAAAACTAATAAATAACTTATGATGCAATATAATTACCATTAAGCTACTAGTCAATTTTTAAAAAAACTCACGCATAAACAGTTTGACTTATTTGAAATTTAATATTAAAGGTATTAAAAATATATCATACGAATTCAACTCTTAGTAAAATTTTGAGTTTTAAGTATTGTTCTATAAATAAACTGAAGTACTTCAAGGCATTCTATTCATAAACACATAATTATTACACAATTATAGAATTAACAAGTATAAACTCATAACTTCAAACATGAAAATTATGATATTTTATTGTTCTTCTTACTCTTTACTAAACATGACCGCCTCCTGAATAATCAGCAAGAATTTTTGATTGGCTAAAATCAACTTCATGTTACACCTTAATTTTTTCGATCACTTACATGAGAAAATTTTAAATCAGTCAAATTAAGAATTCTATTTTTCACGTAGATTAAGGTCAGCAGAATAAACTAGAGTGGGATCACTAATAGTTTAGTGACTTTATCTCAGGTATAGCTTGGATCTGTTTAGTGACTGGACTTGTCAACTCGTGACTCGAATAATTCGAAATTACAAATTACATGATTCGGATCATGAAAGTTTAACTCCCGAATTACCCACGAATTACTCACGAATTACTCACGAATTACTCACGAATTACTCATGAATTACTCCCGAATTACTCACGAATTACTCACGAGTTAATTATTAATGTATAATTATATATTACGAAGTTTAAAATGATTAATAATAAATTTATGACGCCTTATAATTAATATTATCAAAAATTGCCGAAAAAATATGGGCTTTGTGCTGGAAAAAGGAAAATCAATTTTTGTTATAAATTTTATAATAAATCATGAGAAAATTCAAACTTGAAAGAGATATACTGCAAACTTTTATTAATACAACAACTTTTGTATCTTAAGTAAAGATTCATCCTAAATTTATTTTAAATCGATTTATGTAAAAAAAATTCATTTCAAAAAATTGTCATTTTCGTCCCTTTTTCCAATAAACGCAAGATTGAGCCCAGTGATATATTCGTGATAATCACATCACATACTAATTCCTAGTGTCATATGAGTTCCTTGATCTTTAAGTGTCCCGTTTTCAGATGTTGAAAACAATATTACAGTAAAACGACACAAATCTTGATCCAAATTGATGGAGAGATGTTATTTTTGAAAAGGAATATGGGGTTTGCTAAATACAAAATTTCCAGTTGACGAATAATTAATATGCTAAACGGAATATACTTACTTTCCAAACTAGTAATTTGAGATATTTGGTTTTATAACACGTAATTTAAATTATATTTGCTTTATATAACTTATTATATAACTTATTATTGAAAGTATGTTTACTTTAAGCTGTTTTCAAAAAGATGTGGAATACGATTTCCATATACCCTTGTGGGAAATCGAAATTCTGCTTAGTAAAAGTTAAAAATTCGATTAGTGCGAGTCTTGATTACTCTGAAAATCTGGGAAATATCATGCATGAAGTTTCCATCCGTTATCCATTAAATTTAATATGGAAATGGATAACGGATGCAAGTACTAATCCCAGGTTAAAATAGAATTTTCCATTATAGTTACAAATATTAATCACCTAAAATTTCAACAAATTTAATAAAATATGTATTAACGCGATTTTAAAAATTGTGATAACTATTTGGGTCATTAAGTAATAAGATCTAATCATTAAGTAATAGGATCTAATCATTAAGTAATAAGATCTAATTGTATAACAAAAAGATCCGCAAAATGAACTTGAAATAGAAACTTTTAAAAATGGACTGATTCATTCTATTTGTCCGAAGCATCAACGAAGACTTATTAGAAATCAACCAGTTTTTTCCAGTTCTAATGATAATAAATGGTCCATATAATTTCCTGATATTTGTTTCTTCGGCAATCATCAACGTAGAGTGACGATTAATATTTAAAGACGATTACTAATCATCATCAAACTTTAAATATTAATCATCACTTACGTGATGTCGATGAAATAATCATCGAAGATATGACATTTAACATAATCTTCAAATATTTACTCTTAGTGCACGAAAAGTAGATTATTGTGTGGTGTTGCTCACCTCGTAGGCACCTATTTCATAGACAATTAATTCTCAGACAAGTTCATTTCCCTGGCAGTTTATAATTTTTACCTAACGTTTGTCATAAAAAAAAAATAATGTCGGTAACTTATAGATGAAATTTTTTTAATTGTTCCGGAACTTCTGAAAATAGCTGTAATATACCGGCGTTTATTAGTACCAAATACTTTATTAAAAATATATATTTGATATTAGTTTGTAGTATAAGTGTAGACATTTGAAAGAGTAAAGGTAATCAATCTAATGACGCGTTAATCAACCAAAGTAATTTATGCTAATTCAAAAGCTCTAAACTATTAAATAATTTTATTTAATAAATTCAACTTACAATAATAAAATTATAAATTTTAATAAAATGAAAACTTCATTTTTTAAAAATTATCTAAATTTATTTTTATTTTCGAAAAATCCCCCAATAATTATTCTATCTATTTTAACTAATATAATTATTTATTTAGAGGTGTACGTATTTGTAGATTATATGTTTCTTTAAAAATTTTAACCCAATTTTTACATAAGCAACTAATATTTAAAATAATTGGTAAGCAAAAAAACAGTCGTATTAAAAAAGTAAAAGTTTTGAAATTTTTATTTTTTTAGAAAAGTAATTGTTGAAAAAAAAAATTAATAATACGAACACAAATTTGGATTATGTTAATAAAAAAATTTGTATATGATTGGTTTGTGATCAATAGTCACATTTTGATTAAAATCGAAATTATACCGATATACGTAGTAAAAAAATATTGAATCCTAAATGTATGATAGTAAACTATTTGACTATCCGTAAGGTCATCTGATATATAAGATGGCAATTATCACATGTTTGAATGAATTCGTATAGATTATCATAGCGATAGAAAAAGATTATTGTAATTAATGTCGAAATTAGTGAAATTTGTTTTTTTTTAAAAAAAAAAAAGATTAAGCATTTTATTATTTATTTAAATGATTCTTGATATAATAAAATTCAGTTTTAATTATAAATTTATTATAAAAGTATATATATTAAAATGATTCTTGATATAATAAAATTCAGATTTAATTATAAATTTATTATAAAAGTATATCTATTAAAATGTTTAAATGATATTAAATTTTTTTTATGCTAACGTCTACAGTCTTAATCTATATCTTAAAAGCTTAGTAAAAAAAAATTCAAAATGTCGATACAATGAGTTATACCGACATTTTATATTTAAAATTTGAAAAAAAGAATGTCGGCATAGAAAGATTTTGCTATGATGTCGTTATATCCAGTATAACCAAAGTGATGTATATGTGAAAAGAATCTATTTTTTAAATTAGGGTATGATATATAAAACAATCTAAAAAAGGAATATTTATTATAATTATATATACAATGTTTGACCCAATAATGAATAATCAAATCTCACCCTAACGCAAGACAAACTACTCTATCCGTATCAACCAGAATTATAATAATCTATATTATTTTGGTATGCTTTTCCTTTATAAGATGTCTACTATTATTCCTACTATTAATGAATGTACTGTTATTATAAATACTATTATTAATAAACATGCTGTTATTATAAACGCTATTAGTAAACGTACTGTTACTATGAACACTATTAGTAAACGTACTGTTACTATGAATACTATTAGTAAACGTACTGTTACTATCAACACTATTAGTAAATGTACTGTTACTATCAATACTATTAGAAAATGTACTGTTACTATCAATACTATTAGTAAATGTATTGTTAATGGAATTATCATATTGACAAAAACTATATATGCTATCATTATCATCAGCAAAACCACTATCTATCGCATTAATAGGTTGAGGTTTTTGTTTTTTTCTTAACTCAAATAGTCCAGTAGATTTAAGCATTTTACGTAAACGTCCTGTCTTTTTAACAGATGAAGATGTAGAAGAAGATTCATTCCGACCATATAGTCAAAATAATTTACCCATTTCATCAATCATACCATCAAATCCGAATTGAGCACATTTTCTACTAGCTAATTCGCAAGAAAATCTTAAACAGCCTTCTGGAGACATCCCTTGAACTAGACTGTATATTGCACAAGCAACGAATGTATCACCTGCTCCTACACTATCAACTACAATTGGTACTTGCATCGCAGACACAGCATAAACTCTTTTGGACTTATTGTTATAAAACATTGCACCGGATGATCCCCATGTACAAAATAAATAGGCACTATTTTTTAAACGTTAAATGAAAAAGATTATAAATAAATAAATAAATAAATAAATAAATAAAATAAAATAATAAATAGTAAATATTAGGAAATATAATAATATATTATTACTTACGTTTCTTTACAAAATTTACCCATAAATTTTAAAAAGTCAAAAGCAGCATCACGAACATAACCTTTACTTTCAGCAAAGACTTGGGAGAAAAATATGACGTCGGCCTTTTTCATTAAACTTTCTAATCCTTTTTTATAAGGTTTATCTAATTTGACACTTATAATAGTTTTATTCCTCCAAACTCTTGAGTCAATATAATCAATCATTTTTTTCGCATCTGCATTGTGTCCTTCAAGATGGATCCAATTGAAAGGTAATGAAGTATTTAGAGAAGCTAGTTCAATAGTGCAAATAAAATCGAATTTTCTTTTGAATTCTTCAAATGTTAATTCTTCTATACTGTAATATTACAAATTAGATATATGAAAAAATTATCAATTAAATGTAAGAAAAATATAATAAAGAGATGATAATTTCAATAAATAGAATAAATAGAGGATAATTTACCTGTTATAATTTACAACAGCTCTTGAATCTTCAGCATCAGTATGAATAAAGTATGTAGTCTGAGGGTGTTCTACATACGGCCTAAATACGCAGGTTGAAGTTTTAATATTACGTGATTCGAAATCTTGAATGAAAACTCTGAAATTATTAAAAAAAAATAAAATTTTTTTTAATTCTATTGAATCATTGTAAATAATTAATTATTGTTGATATTAATAGATAGAAAATAAATGCTTACTTTGATGCCTCTTTACAAGCCATAGGAGCCATGACCCAAGATCTTGTCATGGGAAATTGGGATAAAACCGCAAGAGTATTTCCAGCACTACCACCGAATCTTTTTTCGATTTTTTGTGTTCCTTGCATATTATCCACAGAATCTAACTTATCAACATAAAGTATAATGTCTTCATGAACTGTTCCTATTGCAAGTATTTTTAAAGGTATTTGTCTGTGCTTTGCAACCATTTTGTAATATTTGTTTTACAAATTGATAAGATTAGAATTATAAAATTTTTTCCAATAAAGATTACGAATAGTAATCTAAAAAGATTTTTTTTTATTTTTTTTTAGATTTCCGATAAATGGAGCTATATATAAGTTTTTTTTTTTTTTTTTCAAGTTCGAAATTACTTGTTTAATCAATCATGCCATCAATCAGGTCATCAATACAAAAAAAATCAATTTTGAAATATTCACCGATCCTTTTCGATCATTACCAATTTATGATATTGTATGAATTACTCAGTTCGTTAAAATCTTTGGACCTTCTATATTATTGGTGATAATAAAAATTATTCTATAATCATATGCATTTCTTTCATTGTAGTGGGGATAATCAACATTCATACGTAACATTTTTTGACTAGTAAAATTTGAAAATTATTTAATGGATCAATTTGGTTATTTTATATAATTGCACATGCATAAATTGAAACTTGAAAACGAAACGATTATCTAAGAAAATTGATAAGTATTACTATAAAATTGATTATATAATGATAGTAAAAAAAAAAAAAAAAAAAAAAGGTTACTAACAGAATACATATTTCATCGCTAATTTTACCAACATATATTTTTGCACTAATATTAATATTAATTCTAAACCTAACCCTAATGACTGAATTAAACCAATTAAATTTTTGATTAAATTTTTGATTAATGTTTGAAAAAAAATTTTTTTTTAAAGTACATAAAGAGTAACATTGGTACGTACGTGCGGGAAGGGTTTATAATATAGGGGTGTTTGCTTAACATATTCTAATCTAATTTAAGAGATCATTCTACGTATGACCTATTATGACCTACTGACTAATTATTGGTTACGCATGACTTTATGACTTATTATGACCTCCTTGGTAATGTAAAGTTGGATAATGGCCTAAAATGGCCAACACTATACTATTGTGCTTATTTTAAGAAGAATAATATTATTATCGTTATCGTTATTATTATTATTGCCGTATTGGAAAAGCACCCCTGGACTACACTATGCCAACTTTGGTCCACTTTACAATAATTATGGCCAGCATTACGTGTGCATATTTTCGGTAATCTTAATAATATTATCATTATTAATATTATTCATGGGACCCTTATATAGAAATATGCTAACACTAAAGAAGAATTGTAATTTTATTTACTGCGCTTTTCAAATTATTATGATCAGCATCACAACGCCACACTGGAATCTAAGAATTTGAAATTCGAAATTTGTGGTTTGAAAATTAATAGGACACATGATAACATTTGTGTTAATCGCTAGCAAATTTTGGTAATAAAAAAAATGTAGCTTTTCAAAATCAGTAAAGATTATTGATTAAACAATGCCAAAATAATTCGATAGAAATTCGCGTCAGAGAGGTGTTACGTAGTTGATGCATATCACTACCTAAAATAGTATCTGCATCAAAAAAAACCTACGGGTTTCAATTCCGTGTTATAATCACCACTGAAATTTCAACATGTAAAATACATGTTTATGATTGGCTTGTACCTGATTTTTCTACTACGTAATTAATATCGGTTATGCTTTTCAAATTTTTAAAATGTTTCAATAACTGGCTAATTTCATTGATAAAGAATAACTAAATTTTTATTATTGTCTAAATATGCCAGTGGGTGTTAGTAGTGCTTATAGTAGATCATTATTTATCGACTTGACAAGTCGATATTTAAAAATCGGCTTAAAATTTTGCCACGACCTTGCTCGCATTTTATGTTCGTTGAATTTCTTTTTCGGCATTTTTCAGGAGGGATAATGTAAACTGCAAAATCGGCCTTAATATTTTTTAATAAAATCTAGCATAAAATCGACTACATGCACTAGTCTCTAGAGATGGTAAAAGAAAAACAGGTTTAACCATTTTTTCACCGATTTAAAACAGGTGATGATTAAAGTCCAAATAGTCAAATCTGGATTTGAATATATTTAGGATCATAATCATCACCTGCTCTTAATACGTAATAAAAAAATTTTAGGCATAATTTAGCCGAATTTTAGTGTAACGTAATATGATAGTTTTTCAAATCGCTTATCGTTATCGTTATTTTTTGAAGATTCACATAAGCAACCAACCATCTTTTGTACTCTAGCAAAAAAATTTTTTCTGAACAGTTCTAACAACACATAAATTTTAGATAAAGGACTTTATTGCTAATCCTTATATCATATGATTTTGTACAGGAGATTCTTTATTTCACATATTGCGCGAGATGTCTATAATTCCTTTTTTGTAAAAGAATACGTAAAAAAAAAAATTGATCTTTTTTTTTTTTGTGTAAGATTGTTAATGGTTTTCATCCCAAGCTAGCTCAGAGTATGCGGAGCTCACATGCGCACATCAAATTTTTTTTTGATGTTTTTATTTTTTCAATTATTGATTCAATTATTGATTCGATTATTGACCACCCGATGATCGCCCATAATAAAATTTTGACACTTTTCATAATCAACTCTTTGAAAATCAAAATTGCCGATATTTCCCACTATATTTCGATTCATTAGTATTACAGCTGTTTTCAACAACATAATTATGATTAGTAAAAATTGAAGATCCGACTATCTCCAATATATAACTGACAGACTGTCGGTTGAACAATGTATAATAAAAAGGCTGTGAATTTTGATATGATTTTGCCAAACTAACAGTTTTAGTATGTTACTAAAAAAATAATTCTACAAAGAATCTTGAGAATTGAAATTTGATTTCCTGAAAAATTGCTATAATTATGAAAATTTCTAGATTTCTTTGTGATTTTTTTTTTTGTGATGAGCGATCATGAATCATCACAATATATAATTTGAAAAACGTTAATAATAGATTTTTATAACTTACTTTAGTCGTCCTCTAGAATATGATACACCAATCCTATTTCTGCGTAGTAGGCAGCAGTATCAAGTTACCTCTTATAGTAATTATAAATCAATTCATCGTCAGAATTGTCTAATGTTTTCATTCTGTGTTCATGTTACAAGCAGCGGGCAGACACGGAATCATATCTCCTATAACCAACACTAAACCTTTTGAGACCCTTGATTAGCAATAGTGATTTTCTAAGAATCTTTCAGGGATTTATTTCGGGTAAGGAGAACTATCAAATAACATGGAAATACCACATGGCAGTGACGTATAGTTCTTTATGACGCAAGAAGGTAGCTGTTTGACAAACTACCTCTAACCTTATAAATGTCTGCAATTATTATAATTTCGTGTCTAGTATTTTTTTTTTTTTTTTTTTTTGTTTTTATTATCATTAATTTATTATTCATTCGTTGAGGATATATACAATCGGTAATCTGAATTACTAAGCTGAAAAATAAAAATATGCAAATGATGAAATTTATGGAAATTGCAAAAAGATGATGAGGAAAAATGTAAAAAAAAAGAAAAATGGTACAAATTATTATTGTTATTATCGGGGGAAAAAAAAAACAAAAGTTTAATATTTACGCATTTTAATAAAAATGGTTTGCTAATTCTGTTAATTACGCGTAAAAATCTAATGAGGACAAGGTAAATCGAACATTTGACATAATTTTATTCTCATAAATTGAAATGCATAAGTTTTAAAAACATTCTTCTTTGAAGCTTCTATAACACATCCACCACAAAAATGTCTATCTTTACACCAACCGCACTTAATCCAAAACTCATCCCAATATTTATATTTTGTATTACATCCAGCACATTTTTGAGTACAAAGTTCGCATGAGAGATCTGAGCATGATTGGAATTGGAATATGCCGTCATTTGCATCATTTTTTTCATTATTGTTTTTATTACATGCTATTGGATTTGTGAGGTTGACATTTGTGTAAATGTTGACAGAATTTGACATCAAAACGGCAGGCATCATATTTGACATTGTAGCTGAAATTGTTGAAATTGTATCGATGTTGTACGACTTGCCAAATGCGTTGTTTTGATTTTCATTATAATAATTATTATTATTAATCTTTCTTCCTTTATTGAAATCCTCTTGTCGTTGGTATTTCTTTAAAATTTGTAAATCTTCTAAAATTTTTTTAATCATTAAAGAATGTCTTTTTCCACCAACACATCTAGTTAATACTATTTTTTTTAATTTTTCTAATCTTTTTTTTGCCATGAATTTTTTTTTATCTTCTAAATTTTCAAAATTTTCTTGATATAAATTTTTCATGGCTGTTGTTATTGGTAATAATTTTACCTCTTTACATCCTAGAATATATAATTCTTGTAAATTTTCACAATTTTCTAATACAGAAATCACTTCATCTGCTTTTATTTGTGAATTATTGAATGTAAATTGGTGAATAAATGGGAGTTTATTAGTCGATTTTAAATGTGAAAATAATTTGGCGAATTGATCATGGGAAATGGAGGGTGGGATAAATACATGAGAAAATGTAACTGCATCTGAAAATGATAAATAAAGTGTTCTACATGTAGAACGAAGTGCTAAAGTTGAAAGAAATCCTAAATCTTTACTGATGATATAAAGAATGTCATCGGGAAGTGATGAAATTGTAGTCATCTTCATAGGATTATAGTTTATCATAGAGCAGCACATTTTTTTATTATATATTTATTTGGATTTTTTTTTTTTTTTACGTTGAAGTAACGTATTATATTTTATAAAAAGGAGAAAAAAATTAATTTCCTCCTTCTTATGTTTGGTTTATTAAAGGAAAGACAAAATGGTAAGCACTAATAAAAAGAATAAAACATATATAAATATATAAATAAATATATATATATATGAAAAAGCGGTTTTTTTTTTGCTTGAAATTTTATAAAGAATGAAATTGCAAGACATTTATTGCTTATATACCTTTATTATCATTATTCCAAAGAAAGTTTTCATTTATGCAAATAAAAGATGTAGTGAACCACATCTCTTGTAATTGTTCGATTGTTTTTTTTTGTGTATGGTTCATCAGTGGTCCAACCACTAAAGAACATATTTCATAAACGCACAAATGTATTCATATCATTCAGTCGTTTCCTTTTACACCCCAATAATATATGCATCTAATGCAGTATGTAGCGAATATTAGGTAAAAAAAAAAAATCCAATAAAGTTAGAAGACGCAGGGATTTTGATTAAAAAACTTTGTGAAAGTACAACGCATACAAACAAATATGCATATAAACATCATGTATTTAAAAGATGATGTAAACAATCATCAATTTGTTAAAAATTGTGCATGATTCGATTAATGCATTATGTTATTTTTTTTATTATATATTAAAAGTTTCGATAGGTCCTTTTTATTTTCCTTTTGATGCCTAGTAAGTTGTCAAAACCGAATATTTTTATGCTAAAAAAAAAAAATTTGTTACAAAACAAATTATTAATATGTAGTAATAAATGCTAACGAGATATCTAACAACGCACGATTTGGTCCCTTAAGCATTAAATCTTTGAAATTCTTTTCTAAAAACGGACGTTTACTCCTCGCCTCGAAAATTAAATTAGGGTTGGGCTAGACCGGCAAAAGGTTTTTGTGATATGATGCAACATTTTCTTTATGCATTACTATGCAAACACCAAACTATACTTTGATGTTAACTTACTAATATTGTATATACTAACTAGTATTTAAAGAATAAGTATGCTTTAATAATTAAGGGATTCGAAACGATGCAAAGGATTCGTTCGAAAAAAAAAATAAAAAATCTGCGATGTATGATTTAAAGTATCTAGTATTATTAGTATTCGCTTTAAAAATATTTGTTACTGCTGCTACTTAAAGTTTAAAACATTACCATTTTTGACTAATATCACATGGTCCTTTAAGATACATCCCCTCTCAATATTATTATTGGTGACAAATTTTAAAAGAATTCTCACGCGATTGAAAAGGGAATTATATTGGTTATTCTTATCCATATTATACTCATGGTCAATACATAACGCTTGGTCAAGATGCCGCTAATTGGCTCGCTTGAATCCCTTCTTTCCTAGAAATATATCCATTCTAACAATTAAATACATTTAACTACGTAAGGTACATTTAACTTAACTAAGGGTAGTAAGTAACCAATACCATAAAATTATGTACAGTACATACGTATTAATCCTCTCTTCATGTGACGCTTGCGTAAAATATACTTGACCGAACATAACTTTGTAATTTCCACTTATTTTTGGAAAATTATCTTTTTAAAAATTAAACTATTCATCATTATAATGTAGTAAAAATTATCAATTCAACTAAAAAAATAAAATAAAATAAAAATGCTGATTTTTTAATTTTTTCTGAAAGATTCTATATTCTAATTATTCTAATTATTCTGATTATTCTGACATATGCATTAGATATTTCAAAATGCAATTACATATCTATTTCACATAGTATAACAAACACCCTGGTACACCTAATAATCCGGTTGTGATGCCTCAACCGCTTAGAATACATATCCCCTGCAAAAAGTGCAAAAAGTGTTGGTTTCCTAATATCACGAACAGAATTTTCTTGACATTTCATTTCCCAACTGCATTTTTTTACTCTGATAAGTATGCTTTTTGCCTTGACAGGACAGGACATTTACGTGAATAGGCATTTCCTTAACAGGAAATTTTTTTTCCAATAAGATATTTGCTTGACTGGGGGTTGCCCCAATTGAAAATGTCTTTGACGAAAGAAAACTTCATTTCAATATGAAAATCTGAATTTTAACTTTAGACTATTAATATAAACAAATTTATTGTTTTTTATGAATGCAATAATATGAAATCATGAAAATAAAGATTTTGTCGATACTCATGTATATAAAGTATAGATAGGTTTAAAATATACATTTATACATGTGACCTGAAACAAACCTATTCGAAACTATAGTTAAATGATCCGATTATATAGTAATATAAATTTAATGAATCTAACTTATTTTTGCATCACTGAATGTATGTAAAAATATAATATATTTACTAAGCTATCTTGGCATTATCTTTTAAAGTAAAAAAGGGTCTTCCTTTTTCTTGAAATTAATTGGTTTTTTAATAATCAGACTTTAATTTACAAAAAAAAAAAAAAAAAAGGGATCTATTTAAAAAGAGTGCTAGTGTTAAAATAAACTCGTTATGTCTTCATTTGCACACATTAAGTAACTTGAACTTATTAAGATTTACAAAACCCTTAGCGTTAGACTACTCGTACTGCTGCTTGTAAATCTATGATTGGTTGGTATGTGTTACATGTCAAACTGCACGTCTAAAATACAAGTGTGGTCGAGCCAACTTTCTTGGGTAATATCCGAAATATTAACAATAAAGTAGATCATTACAATTGTTCTAATAATTTACGTGACAAACCAAAAAAATTTGTTCATTTTCCCGAATCCTTTTAGTCTTATTCTAAAAAAAAATCATCTAACGTTTCAAAAAAAAAAAAAAAACTTTGTGAAAAAAAAAATTTAAATTAAAAATTTGATCTAGAATTTATAAAGACATATAGAATTCTAAATAAGTGAGTCCCGGTTCCGATTTAGAGATCCGGTCAAGGTTTTAAACCTTACATTAATATTCGTAATCATTATTCGAATCATCTTTGTAATCCACGAATATTCGAAAATCATTTTCGCATTTGACAAATATTCGAAAAAAACCTTCCAATTAATTATTCTGCAAAATAACGCGAAAAAAAAAATTCTTATTTGGACAAACAAATCTCCTTCGAATAAATAAATCTTACTCGAATAAATAAATCTTACTTGAATAAACAATTCTTATTCAAACAATTCGAATAATTTCTCATTATCTGTTATTGTACTTAAAATTCTAGTTATTGGATACTTTGCATTTAATAACCAAATATTATTGAATATTAGTCATTCACCGAATATTCAAATATGCATTTATTATCCTGAATAATTTAAATAGTAAATCAATAATGATCTAGTATAGATTTAACAAGTATGATCTAAAACTCGAAACGTTCGAATTTTAGTAAAAAGTTTCAGATCACATGTATTACATGATTGGTTGATATTTTTCATTGACTTGATCCAACCAATAATTAAAATCGATTATAACTTATCAATTTGAAAAAAAAAATAGTAATATTTTATTGGTTGAAGCTCCTTAAAATTTTGAAATATTGTTTTTTTTTTATAAAAAATTCTAGAAATAGGCCGTTCAGAGTTGGTAGTTGATTAGAAATTCACCTTTAATCATATGATTACCTTATCATTATGATTGGCTTGTTTAATTCCGGGAGACAGCTGACAAACTACTAATGTATAAATTTTAAAATAAACTCGAGAGATCGAAATCAAGTGAAAGTGATGTCAAAGAACGAACTTCTTTAACAGCTTATTATACTTACAAATAGCGAGTAATAATTTTTTTATAATAACAATCGATAAAAAATTTATTCTCTGATGTTACATTGGAGATTTGTCAGACCGTATGATTAATCGTATAAAGAGATATAAATAGCCAATAAAATTCAATAATCAAAGCCAATCAGATAGATTTTGATGCAGGATAACGTATAAACATATTAATATGAAAAAATCAATTAGTAATTATCCGGTTGGTGTATAGTTCTCGGAGCAGTACGCGCCTGTAAGGGTTTGATACCCGGACAGACGGGTGTTGTGATGACCCTCAATTCACGCACTAATCATTTTGCAATTTGATTTTTATCTATTATGATTATTATTTTTTTTTTGTATTACATTTGAATTAAAACATACGAATTTATTCTATATATTATAAAAAATAAGCTTCGTAATTTTTTTTTTTTAATCTTGTGCGATGATAAATTCTCGATCAACCAATTAAATGTAATATTATTATCAATATGCGTAATATTAGTAATTTGATCAATTCGAGTACAAATTCAGAAAATTGAAGAAAGTTCTGAAATATTCCGGAAGCCGATTTTATAGTATGTATATAAGAACTAACCAATCCAAGTTGAGTATATCCATCACATGGTCTAATAGCATGTCAGGGTGGCATCCTGGCACGAACTTAAGCAGATGGCATATCGTATGGCATGCAAGCTTTTTTTTTTTTTTTAGCTATGAAGAAACCAGATCAACTAAAAGTCTCCAACACGGGTTACCTAACGGGTGGATTATATATCACTCGCGTGAAAATTATTATTATTTTTTTTTTTTAAAAAAAAAGCAAGGCCTGGCCTCTATTCCTTTATTTGTTATTATATGGGAAATTTACATGATGTAATGTCATACAATACGTTTAGGGAACTAGAAACTAATGCTGCTTTACGTTCGACCTAGACTTTGCTAAGAAGGATCAAGGCTTTCTAATCTATGTATACAATGTCTGTGGTTAGTTTGCTATGTTGAGTGATCATTTTATATATTTGTTTTGTATAATATCTTGCATGCTTTGAATATATTGAATTAGATTATCAATGTTGATAAGTTTGAGGTAGGATTATATCATTAAAAAGAGGTAGGATTATATCATTAAAAAGTTGCGGATTATAGTTGCTATGTTTGGATTATTATAATATGTAATTATTGTTGGCATTTGGATATAAAGATCTTTTATTGGACGAGAAAAAATCCCACTTTTCGATCAAATAATGGAAATGTCGTTGAAGCAGTATAAAGGTCTAATAGAACAAATATTATACTAAAATCTTGCAAGGAATTTTTTTGTTAGAACACAAAAGGTGGTTTTGTAACTAAAATTTTAAGCTACCGACGATTTTTGAAAAATTCAAAAACTTCGATTTTTTATGTTACACCGGATCTTATAATTTGATTGGTAGACGAAAGGTGGCGTAGTCGACATTGTCCAATTAGAGATGACATTTACAACTGTCCAATTAGAATCGTGGGGAGAATTAGGGATCCCCTTTTAGTTTGGTTTTGAAAGAGATGGTAGTGCTAGAAGGTCTTCTAGGATGTTATTAATAAAAGTGTAATTATAATAATTTTAGTGTTTTCTTAGTTTTAGTTTGTTAGATAATTAAAATAGATGTTTGGTTTATATTTATATTCTTTGTAGTTAGGTATTTTTTAATTTCTATAAGTGAGTTTGAAATTGTCGGTATAAGAAAGAGGTTAATTTTATTTTTTGTTTTTTAAATATTAAGATGAGTACTTGTGATCCAGAATTTTATTAATAGTATATTTGGCTAATAGTTGCATTACAATCACAGAAGGCAATCATAAGAAGAGTATACAACTAGTTATTTATACAACTTTAGTTATTGTCTAATTTAAGTAGTCTGCCTGAAGGTTCTACACTAGTTGCCATACTTGAAACATGCCTGTAGGTTTCTTATTTAACTACTTTAGTTTTTGTATTCACCTACCTACCTCTGCTTACTAATGACTCTGACCGATGTCAGTGAAAATATATTATGATCATTAAGTCTTTAAAGTAATTTACTTATATAGAGAATCTTTGATCTTGTATTAAACCTTCTAGAATCTTTTGTATCTTATTCTTATAGTTGATCTAGTATCATTATAGCTAAAATTAATACTAGCAGTCAGGACATATCATTAAACTGCTATGTCTTTGTAGAGTTCATCCCAACCTTGATACTAATTTCATAACATATCTCTACTACTTTAGTATTCAATTCAAGTTTTACCAAGCTTCAAGAGGTTAATTTGTTTAAATTAGCATTATATATATCTGATATCTTGGTATTTGTAAGTATATTGATTTAGTTATCTGAAATATAATAAGAGTAATATATTTGTCTAAGTATTTTAATAGTATTTTAGTTAAAATTATTAAGATTCAGATATTTATTTCTTTAATTTGTTGTGAGATTTTTATTAAAACAGATTTGTTAGTTTTTTTTATTAATAATTTAAAATAGTTACATATATATATGCTATAGTCAAGGTCAACACTTGCAGTTAGAGTTAATCATTAAACTGCTAATTATATAGCTACTACTATTTATACAAAACAAATAAATTGAAAATTACATGCAAGAATAAAAGCTCAGACTAGTTTATCTGTGACCTAAACCTACTAGA
>CAJVQA010003574.1:0-19183 GCA_910591915.1 Cetraspora pellucida | reverse complement strand
TAGATCTACTAGAAATGATAGAAATGATAGAAATGCTAGATTTCCAGCACAGTAATTTGAGCCAATCAGAATCAAGTTATATGTATTATAATTAGTGCTTTTCATCAAAATTGACCTGATTCTGTGATCCTGTGATTAGAATCACATAATCTTGTGCTCATTAGAATCATCTCGATAAGCTGAATCCAATAGTGGTTGTTTCATCCAATTTGGTTTGGTACATCAAAAGTTATAGTCAAAAATGTGTAAAACTCCTAATGTTAACAATATATTCATATATATATTGTTATGTATAAGATTATAAAACAGTTACTAAAACTTAAAAAAAGCAATCAATTAATAACTATAGAAACTTAGTATGTGCAAAAGAGTATGTATTTATTTATTATTTAATTTGTTATACATATTAAAAAAGAGTGTGTTTATTAATTTTTTTATTTTTATTTATAAATTATATATATATTTGATTCAAATATCATATAAATCATATGTATATAAAATAATTTGATTACATTGAACCTTCCAAGCTAAGTATATATATATTCTGATTAATACAGTTGTTTATATTATAGTGCTCTAATTTTTTTTTAAATCTTTTGGTATAAATGCTTTAGAATGCTATATATTAATATTCTAATTTAATATTATATATTAAGTATATTATATCTAACTCTATTATAACAATATATATATTTAAATATACTTGTATAAATAATATAACTTGTATTTGTTGAACTTTTCTATATAAAAACATGCAGCTTTAATAAGATCTGCTTTGGTTAACTATGTTTTGAACAGAAATCTAAATGAAATTATAAATTTATATTTTAGTAGTATTTATTTTTTATATATATATTAATTATTTTCTTAATATATAGATTTTGGTTTGTATAAAAGAATGTTTCAACAAATTTATGAAATAGCCATTAAATTCTACAAAAGTATCCACAATGATGAAACCTCATATAGACAGATGACAATACAATTAATTCATTATAAAAAGAATAATTATCTATTTAATTTTAAATATAATTTTTCAAAATCACTCAGTTTATAGTAGGATGTAATTGAAGATAAAACTGATGATCTTTAAAATCTTGCTAAATTATTTTTTCAATTATACCTTTGCAAGCAAGTTGTAAGTGTAGTTTTTCTATTTTAAGATGCTATATAGCATGTATTACTCATAATTATTTTCTAAATGACTTGAAAACATGGCCAAAATTCACTCTTTTTATATTTCTAACCTTAAAAATAATCTTCAATTTTATGAAAAAGAATTATCGGAGAGTGAGTTATATGATAGTGCATTAGAACTAACAATTTATACTAACATCGAAAATAATAATACAGTTTTAGATCAAAATAATGTTTTAGAATCATTTCAATATTCAAATAGTGATAAATTAGAAATTAGATCAATGGTTAATTTGTCATATAAAAGTTTTGGTAGGCAAGGTAATATAAAAATGTCTCATTTGGTAAAACAAGAAAGTGGTAATATGGATTTTGATCCTATAGCAATTGTGAAAAATGAACTTTGATCAGCAAATATGCTATAAGCATATTCTAATATATGTTTTATTTTCATAAAAAGTATATTATTTGTAGTTGATATATATAACTTTATTTCTATTATTTATACACTCTAAGCTTCTTTAATAGTAATTTGTTTTTTCAGCAAAATATTAACTAAATATTATAGTAAATTTTGAACTTAATTATTTTGGGCTTATAATTTTTTTTTCATATTTTTAGTTATAATAATTTGCAGACTGAACCACAGCTATATATTGAATTTAAATAGGCATTTAAATAATGTTATTTTATAATTTTCATTTTTTCTTTTAAACAACAAATTTATTCATTATTATTCATTATTAGTTTTAGATTTTATTATTTAAAAAATATATTATTTTATATTTTATTTGTAGAATTTTATAAGTTTTCTCTGAATAAAATATAAAGTACTAAAGTAGATTCAAGGTTCTTATGCATTTTTAATTAGGTCATTAGTTCTATGCATTCTTTATTTTATATAAATTATAAATCTTATAATTGGCCAATAAATAATGTTATGTTGAAAGTTTTGACTAGTTCCAAATATAGTTTGAGTTATGACAAAATGCAGAATCTGATAAAAACCTTTAGGATTCTACCTAAATCCCAAACTACTGGGTTTGGTTTACATCATTAATCATATATAAAATACTTAAAATATCAAAAGGTAGAATTCCAAAATAGTTCTATAAACTACACAATACATTTTATGTATCCACAATATCATTCATCTCTATTATCACTCCTAACCCATTTCTACAAACTTTATAACATTAACAAGAAGCATATAGATTCTTGGAAAAGTTAATAATATCTGAATTATAGGAAAAATCCAAAAAATTACTAACTCAAATAACATAATACATATTAAACACTATCACTTACTACTACTAGAACTTCAATATACAGCCCTATTCTCTAAATGTCTAAACTGCAAATATACTTGTACTGCTACTAATTAGTAATGTATAATTATACTTAAAATATTCCAATGCATTGCCATTAAAGTATCTAACTCAAAATTTCTCTGAACAAATATCAATGACCTAATACAACACCATCTATACTTTACAAAACAAAAACTACTACATTACTAAACAAATTACCAACACCATACTCAAATGTTGTCTTAGTATCACAAAATAACTCTTATCTACCAACTATATCAGCTTCATCAAACAAATTTTTACAACAACTATTTATACCAAACACTGCTATTACATAGTTGCTATATCTGACAACAATTAATTTAAAAGCTAAAAAACTTTAACTATATCTTTATGCAACCATAATTCAACTAAATACACTACACTCACAGGCCCAATTTGCCTGAACTCTAGCACTAACCAATATTATATTCTTTTTCAAATTACAAGTTGGTCTTTAATCACTCAAATATACCTTTTTGGCATTATAACAATACTAACTACTGCCTTACAATACTGTCAAATAATTGTTTTGATAACTCACAAGCCCACAATTAACTATATTAACTCATTTCTTATACTAATACAAAATTATACTCTTAGTTTACAAAAACACAATCACTGGTCACTTAAACTTTTAATTCTAACAATAATTATTTACAAACATCTTAAAATTAAATGTTTCTATATGAGGATTCTGATAACTACCCTCTTCATAACAGAACAACCCATTTTTCTACCAAAGCACAATAATATAAACTTTATATCCTTCCTCATGCTCTTGATAATAACAACTTCTACCTTATTTGAAATAGAACTCCAATAGAAAATAAAACCTATCATTTTATTCAATATTTACAAAATGCAATAAATACTACAAAATGGCATGCTTTAAACAGAACTAGTTATTGGAATATTATATACCAAAATACTAATTGAGATCTAACACATCAATTCATTAATTATAACAACAAACCTAATACTCACAATACCTATCCAAAACATTTTCAACTAAAAAGTTTCAAAATCAAGTTTCTACTAAATAAGCTATCTACATTTTTAAACCTACATTATATAAAACCTAAAACATATACTAATCTATCTGTAATCACTACACTTTACATATAGAAGACAATCTACACTGGCTGAAATGCATAGCAAACCCTATTTTCCTTAATCAGCTAATTCAACAAACTATATACAAGTTTGGTATGAAACACAAACTTAAAAACAGCAATATATTTATGCTATTGCAGCAGTTTACCCAAACACAAAATATCACACAACTGCTTTTCAAAATACAAGATCTGATCCCTGACAATATGTCTACAGACTGCAATATTACTTCACATTTATTTACCAATCTATTTCACAAAATATTAAACAATATATACAAACAAATATGGACAAAAAGATATAAAGCAATACATTAAAATAGCTTACTAACAAACACACTTACTGTTACAGTACCTGAATATTTAGCTACAGATCAAATAGTTATAAGTAAATATAAAAAATAGGCAACTATTTTTCATACTACAAATATATCTACCTTCTACATTGCAACACTAAACCTAGAAAAGGTCTGATAGCCTACTCTAATAGAGTTTTGGGCTGAGAATAAATTAGTTCTAGCTATAGGTCCCTGCAATAATTTATGTAAAACATTTTAATTAATGTAATACCAAATTGTTTAATAAAGACTGAAACCATGCCTCACTCTAAAAAAAAAAAAAAAATAGTAATTTATCAAAATTGAATTAATAATGCAAAGTAGTGAAATATACCATATTACAGGTAAATAAGAATCAATTATAGACTTAACTAAATCATTATAGATAGATCCAAATAATGACATTTACATTAAAAAATTATAGTAACTCCTATTATAGGATGAAAAGATATGAAGAATCACTTGCTGATTTAAACAAATCTTCAGAAATTGAACTAAATAATGCATTGATATTAAGAAATCATGGAAATACTCATCTTATAATAAACAGATATGAAGAGCTGCCTTAGATTTAAACAAATCATTAGAAATTAAACCAAATAATGCAGACATATTAACAGATGCAAAATCACTTATTTTATAATAAAAAATATGAAGAATCACTTTTAAATTTAAACAAATTATAGAAATTAAACCTGATATACTTATATTTAAAGATTGTAGAGTCACTTGTCATATGATGAGCAGATATAAAGAGTTTTGCAGATTTAAACAATCATTAGAATTAAACTAGAAATGCATATACATTAAGAAGTTGCAAAAATACTTAGTATGATGAGCAGATATGATGAGTTACTTGCAAATTTAAATAAGTTATTAGAAATTGAACCTGGTAATATATCTACATCGAAAGGTCATGAAGAATTTTTCGTACAATGGAAAGATATTAAGAGTCACTTGCAGATTTAAACAAATCATTAGAAATTGAACCAAATGATACAGACACATTAAGAAGTCGTGAAAACACTTGTCGCATAATGTGGAATATAAAGACTCACTTGCAGATTTAGACAAATCATTAGAAATTAAACCATATGAGCATTGGAATTAAGAATTCATGGTGACACTTATTGTTTGATGTGTATCAACTTCCTTCTATTAGGAATGAGATTTCTGCAATCCAATCAGTTAATATATAAAAAGTTTGTGATCGCATAGAGTAACAATTAACCTGATCTTAGAATTTATTAGATACTTTAAGGTAAGTTTATTAACTGTTTTACTTTAAATTATGAACTTTTTTTGACTAATATATATTCTATGTTTATATTTTATATATGCATTTAACTTAGAATGAAGCTATAAACCGATCAAATGTCTGGTATTAAGCATGTAATCTCGGTGGGCAATTCGAGAAAAATGAAAATTAAATGTTAATAATTGCAACAAAATTTCATTTAGGACGATTTAAATAATTCATTTTGATAAATCAGATAAAATTCAAAGGATTAGATAGTAGATAAATAATTTTGAATGAATTTATTAGAAATATATCCATTTTACTCTAACCAAACCTTTATTATTTATAGTACATTTGATAAAGTTTTTATTAATTATTTTTGTGAAATCGCATAAAATCTCAACTTTTCAATTTAGAAATTCAATGTTGTATATTTAATTGGTAACATAATAAATTTTGTAAAAGCTATTCAAAATAGGTTTGATATTTGAACTTTGGTAATCATTGAATCGTAAATCGGAAATTTTCGGAAAAATGAACCAATCAAATGTCGTGTAACCAGGAGAATTTTTGGGGGGTCGCTGTATAAGTTGTTTGCTCTAACCCGAAAGTTTTCAACCCGACCCGACCCAACCCGTTCGGAGCACTAACTTCGTCTAAAGCAAAATAAAATGGTATCGGTATGTAAAAATCTATCCCTAATCCGAACTACGATTAATGATACAATTTTACCTTGAAAACATTTTAAACACCAAACTAGAAACTATATATGCTGGATGGATTTCAACATCGAACCCAATCTGAAAAACACTATAATGAAATAAATAGTCACACCAGCAATTGAAACAGCTATTAAAACCAATAAACAGAGTATTAGCACCTCAGACTCTTGACGGCTGGTAATAGAAATACCATAAACTAATTGTAATAAGATTATAAATACTATGCCTATGCCATCGACAATTATAAAAACCATGAAAATTATTGTTTTTATAGTGAACCCTTCCGTCGTGTAAGAAAATACTGTTGGAAAAATTAAGAATAAAAATGTTGACAAGGCAATAAAGATTATTGTTCGAAATGGTCTAAGTTTATTTATTGGAATCATAAAGATTACAAAAATTGCTGTGACTAGGGGTGGTCAGTTACGGTTATGACCGGTCAATGATCTGTCATAACTGTAACCGATATCGGTCAATCAAAGGTTTGTGACCGGTTAAAATCCTGACCGATACTATTTTAGCGATGTTAATTGATTCATTACAATGTTGTTATTTATATTACACATTAATAAGCGATTTGAAAAATAATAAGTTTAAATTATTTTTTCTTGGTGTTAATCATATGTAGAGGTGAGCGCAATGCCATTATTGGTGTAATTATAATATGGCATTATTTGTTGTGATTCATTATAATTACAACTAATTACAGCATTGTTCTTACATGCTCTAATATTTATAAATAAACCAATTTATTTTAACTAAGATAATACGTATTAATTAATAAATTTAATGATGACACTCATACCGATGACCATCTATTCATGTGATTCTCGTGATTTAGAAGTGCAACGAAAGACGCTTAGGCTGCTTGAAAATGAACTCTCGGTTAACATCACTTTTAGAACTCTTGGGGGGAGGGATAAAATGAAAAATATGTGTCAATTTGATTGGTCGATGTAAATCTGAGAGTTATCCAGCGTTTTCATTGGTTGTTCATTTTTTGGGGATAGACTTAAAATGGAAGGGTGATGTTAACCAAAGAATCAACTTCGAACGGCCTTAAGGATAAGTCAGTAATCTTGAATATCACATATGAATAACTTTAATTTACATCATGGTATCCTGTTTTATCTTATGTTTCAATTTATTTCATGCTGAATTCAATAAATTAGCATAGATAGAAAATTATTAATTTATCAATAACACAGCCACAGTAACATCATACTGGACTTCCCATCAAAAAAACCGGGCACGTCATCTTTATGGCTTATATTATTGATTGATATGTTCAAAATTACTATCAGCTACATAATATATACGTAATTGTTATCGTTTTTTGTCCTTATCGAAATTGATGATAAGCCACATAAATCACATTTGGGGTTTTTTGTGGTTACGCTGTAGCGGTAGTATTTCATCATACTGTTATCAATACTAAGACTAATCCTGATTAAATATGCGCATATATCACATAGATCTGATTAAAACTTGGATGAATGGAAAAGTTCTAGCTAATAACTGAACAGTTCTGATCAGTTATTGGACCGGTCATATGACCACCTAAATAACTGCGGTCGGTCAGTTACGAGTCAATGGCCGGCAATAACCGACCAGAACCAACCCTAGCTGTGACTATAATGTAAGGCAGCGTTGACAATTTACATCGGCCAAATAATTAAATTGGCCGTTGGTCGATAATTGCCTGCTTGGTCAAAAAATGACCAAGATTTTGCGGCCAAAGTTGATTGGCAATTGGCAGCGGCCAAATTAAAATATTGGCCTAATGGCTGATTTAGTCGCAGCAATTGGTCAAAAATTCGACACAATTAGAAATATGTACAGACGTACTTATAGTGTAAAAAATCTAATATCTGACAATTATATAGAATAAAAGGTAACACATTGAACATAGGTAAATTTATCTCAATAGTAACCTATTGTATATTATCTTTATAGAGAGAATTAGGTTTTAGTCTCCTCACGCAATATATACTATGTAAGTATGTTAGGGATGTTACGTAGTCTGGCTAAGTAGTCAGAATTTATATTGTATCATTTTTTAATATACTGATTAGCTAATTAAACTAGCTAGTTTAATTGAATATATTATGTTTTTAATCAGGTGGTTAAACTACTAATGCACATACATACAATATGTACTATATACAATATGTACTACAAAGATTCTTCATTATTGCAAATATATATTTGACATAATAATTGTTATTTTTTATTTTTGGCTAATACTAAAATATGCATAACAATAATAAATATTTAAGGTAAGTGTTTAGTATATAAAATTTAATATATGAGGTATGGTGACCTAGTGAAGTGGTCAGTTTGTCAACTCCCCAAGTGGTAGGTTGGGTGTTCAAATCCCATTGACAGCAAAAATTTGGATAATTACCTATGTAATATTTATATTATGGTAACTGTTACTAATGATTGGATTAGGATACCTGTAATGGTGATTGCACCAGCATGACTAGCAGGTTATGGGACATCTGTGCAATGTTGGAGTTACACAGAGAAATGCAAACTGACATATCAGGTGATGCAAATACTAGATAAGTCCTTGTGACTGTGTAAATCCATTGAAATTGGGTAACAAGAAGTTCATTTGGAAAGATCTGAGTAGAGAGATAGCTAAATCTTCGATGGTCCTACTGTAAAGGCTAGCTCAGTAAAATGGATACCAAGGTCTAGTATCTGGTTCTAGTAACTGGACAGACAAGAACTTCTGGGTTGGAAGTCTCAAAGGTATTATCAATCAGGTCACTGGAATAAATCAGAGAAAAAGGATATCGGGCTAATTTGATATACTGATGAACTGGTTGTAGTTCTATATAGGCTATCTGAATTGGAAGTTTGGTAAAAGGATAGAGAAAAAGACAGAGGTATACTTTAGTATTGGGGTTATGTTGTGAAGTAGATGCTGGGGTCTAAGTGAACTCTACAAGGTCATAGCAGTTTAATGGTTAGTCCTGACTGCAAGTATTGGTTCTGTCATAGTGATACTTAGATCAGCTGTAAAAATGGATACAAAAGGCTCTGAGGGGTTTACCTCAAGGATAAATTAGTCCTAAGGTTGAGAATAATGATCTGGACATCTGAGATGACCAGTAATGTTAATACAGGTTACAGATTTAAAGAGTATAAAGTGGAACACCCAAGCAGAGTATTAGATATAGCAATTGGTAGAGAACCTTCGAGCGAACTCCTTAAATAGGTAATATAGAAAAGTTACATATGTAGCCAATTGTATGCTCTTCTGTAGTGGTTCATTGAACTACAATATCGATAAGTGATTAATAAAAGTCAAAAAACCAAAGAGGTCACCTTAATATCAAAAAAAAAAAATTTAATATATAAGGTTTAAATAAATTTATGCTAATATTAAAATTTTTTTCAATTAGTCTTAAAGTTTATTATAAAACTTTAGATATTCTTGTTTGAACAAATTAGCTATTTACTTGTATTAAAAAAATATCTCAAAATTATTACACAAAATTATAAAATTATAATATAATATATTTAATAAATTTGACTTTAAATACTAAAAAAATGTATCATCTAAGTTGGCAAATATCAAACAATAAACAAACCTATTATATAAAGTATAACTAATATATTAATCTTATAAAACTGCATTAAATGTTATATTATAAATAATAAGAAAATTTTCAACATCTTTTAATTGCTTCTAAGAGTTCAAGAGATAGTTTGTTATATTAGTTGAGAGCATGCCCAGACACAGAGGTTGTATCAAATAAGTTAGAAAGACTATATATAAATAGTCTCATTTTATTTTTTATAAAATTTGTTATAAAGCTAAACTATATTTCTTGTATTTTTTTTTTTTTATCTTTTTTTTTTTTTCTTGTCTCTATTATAGTTTGGTTCTTCTTTATTCTGTTAAATTCTTTTTCAAAACTAATTTTATTTAATTTTTCTGTTGGTTTCTTTTCATATTTATTTTTTCTCTTTTAGTTTTTCTTATAAATTGTTATTTTTTTTTTACACAATGAAGATATTTATTTGTTATTAGGAAATTTGTTGTTAGAAATATAAGAATTATTCTTTTTTCTAGATAAAAACACTCTTTATTTATAATAAATATTTTATTTGCATTTGCTATTAATTTTTGTCATAAATGTAATATATTTCTTATTATTTATATCTTCATTAAATTTAATAAAAAGTTAATATTTTATTTAATTTATATGTAGATAAAGTAGCAGAAATGATATAAGTAACATAAGTAACATTTCTGTTATGTTCATATGATCTTAAATCAGGACAGAATCATTATTATAATTTAGATATCCATGACTCTGAAAATTAAGCTTATAATATTAATAATCATTATATATTATTAGTAATATTGAGATACTCTAATTTAGTAAGTTTATTATAATGATTAGTTTGCTTTCAGTCAAAAAAGATGTATAAATTTGGTGAGTATTTTCAATTCAGATCAGGTTATTTCAGAATAGCTTACACTATATCGAGCTACTTTTTTAATATCTTAAAAATTGCAATATTTATCATTATGTCAGAATATGCTATACTAGAGGATGGGTTTATTAATATTATAGGTAAGTATTTTATTAGAATGATAATTCTCTATAGTCACTTACAGAAAAATCTTTATTTAAAATATGCAAAGTATGGTATTTATTAATCTCTTATGTCAAAATCTGTCTTATTACTAGGACAAAATTACAGATTATTTATAAGCAATATTCTATTTATTGTTAGAGTGCTGATATCTATTATCATGCTTATAATGATGATAATACTTATATTACATATATTGATTATACTAATCAATATATGCAATATATACATTATAATCATTATAAGCATAAGTATCTCAACTTTGGTAAGAACTTTCTTGTTAAGACAGAATTATGACTGATGAGCATGAATAATGATTTTATAATGAAAATTAGTGACTTATTGATTATGTGTTCTGGGTCTAACAATATATATTGATATATAACAATTAATCAATATATATTGATTATTTTCAATTGATATATATCTGCTTAAAAATTTTGCTAATGATATAACCAATTGTATGTTCTGATATCTTTATCCAATTCTGTTTTTTTAATTGCTACTATGAACCTTTATTCTATATACTTAATTTATTTAAACAATAAATATTAATAATATTTTATAATTATTTGTTTGATTTAATTTTTTGTAATTAACAATTAAAAGTTAAAAAAGATCAATTCCATAACTCTTTCTGTAGATCATTTGTACCAAATTTTTACTAAAAACATTTAATTATTTCTTAATATTTTATTAAGTAAACCTTACTTGCACCTCTAAGTAAAGTTTCTCAGCTTATTTTTCTCTCTTTAAATGGCCAAGTTTCAGGCTTCTGCAATACTTGGCTATTGAGAAAAGTTCCAAAAACCAAAATTTTGTTTTTGTTTATTTGCTAAATATTTTACTAATTAATTCCATCTTGTTACTTATTAAAAAAATAACAAGCACCTCATTCCAGTTATTGTGATATATATTTTATAGCAAACAAACCAAAACTCACTGAGATATTGAAAAAAAGGCAAAACTAAAACCTGTTTTTGCAAGTTATTTTACTGATAAATTTAGGAAAATTCACTGGGTTGCACCAGAAAATTCACTTTTCTAGTACCTATTAAAATTTCCTAAACACCCAATTAGCCTTTCTGATAGTCTTACATTTCTTAAATCCTTCCTAACTTACCTACAAAGCCTTTAAATTAGAAAATTTTATCTGAAAATCATATTATTTAATCCAATTTGAAAATTGTTTTTTAGTAACACAAACACCATACTAGGATAGTCACACAAAATGTCTAGCATCATCACTATTGAACCAGACTCCTTCGACCTAGATACTCTTCAAAACAAATATAGTAGTCGAAGCTTAGCTACTTTGGACAAAAACTGTAAAAGTTTTAAGGTCCTTTTAGCTAACTTTAATCCTACACAATGTGACACCAACAATGCTTACCACTTCTTCTCTAGCCCTAGTCAACCTATCATCACAAAATGCCTCTGTGGAAAATACCACACATACTTCACTTCATAGCATTTATCTCTAACATCTATTTCTAACACTACCTCTATATCTGAAATTGAGTCTAATTCAATAGAAATTGATCTAGACACCAAACTCTACAAATCTCTCTATAATGTACCAAAGTCACCCTTTCAGCCTAAACACAATATCACTAATCCATTTTTTAACTGTTATAGCAATATTAGACAAGACACCAATAATTAAATCTCTTTAACAGCCTATTATCACTATGCACACACATGTATTATTTGCAAAACCAAAGATGTATCTTGCATTATGCTAACTAATAACAAACATTCATTAGACCCAAAAGCCCTTGTATTTAAAACTGAAGTTGGTGGCTTTTCCACCTACTCTTAATTATTCACAGACTCAAACTAAAGCTCGCCAAATTTGTAAGCTCTATGAACTGAGAGCAACATGGCCTTTATTGCAAAATCAAATATGTACAATTGTCTGCAGAAGACAAACATATTTTCTTCAAAAAATTCATAGATAAACTTCTCAAAAAGACTAAAAATACTAACAAACAACCAGACAACAACTTTAATACCAAAGAAATTTTAAACAACAAACTGAATATAAACAACAGCAAACAACTCAAACAAAAAGCAAATACTTCAAAATGTGATACTTCTAAAGACTTCGACTAGTTTAAAAACTATCCTGTTACTCCAAATATGCAACAACATAATAAACTCAACACTCCACTGGCATTACAACTATTCAACCTTCTGAAATCTAACCTCAAAGACTTTATTCCTGGACAAGTTATCCTCAATAAATTTGACAATAATAAAAATAACAACAGACAACTTGCCAAATTTTCTTTTAGTTCTATTCTTAACAAAATAGCAAGTGAAAAATCTAAGTTCTTATCAGATTTTATTATTAACTCAAGCTCTGACTTTGATAAATCAAAACTGATCCCTTTTAAAGCCTTTCATGATACTTTTAAAGGCTTACTTACCAAGTTTATAAAAGTTTTCTTCACCCAACTGGACTATTTACATATTCTTTAATTACACTATTCTATCTCATCTTATTCACATACTAATAGATGTAGAGTCACTATAAACTTAGTTTGCTTACATCTTTATCTAAACAATAAATATATAACTATCAACTTTGAAGATTTTATAAAAAAACTTGACATTAAACCATTACGATTTATACTTCACTTTAACATCAAATATAGCTTCAAGCAACTCAAGTTTATAATCCAAAATGACAACTAATTTAATATTAAACTACTCTCAATATTTCATCTGAAAAATTTTTAAAAGACTTTAAAATCCCATTACTTAAGCCTCATCTTACAACTTATGAACCCTGGTTTAAATCCTTTTTTGAAAAATACAGTACCCAATTTGAGAAAATTGACTAACAGAAAACTAGCAACTACATTAAAATGCTAATATCACAAAAATTAACAGAAGAGTGCAAAAACCTTTTGCAATATCATACACATTACCAAACTTATTACATACTCTCAAAGAGCACTCTGAAGCAACCTTCAAAGCAGCACTTCACTATATTCATCTTTGCTCTAACAAAGACTGTGACATATTACCTAAATCTACTGAATATAATTTAGAAAATATATCAAAATTTTACTTTTCAACTCTTTTAAAACTCACCCAGTACCAGAATTAGAACAAAAAGAATAGGTATACCCAACCTTGGAAACTGATAGCTTTTACTCTAAACAAAAACTTGCAGCAAGCTTTTCTATTCCAACACCTACAAAAAAACTTAGAGGTTTAGCAATAGTTACTAAAAAGTCCGTTGCAAAGCTCAACAAAGTAGAAAGTAATACAGCCCAATCTATATACTACTTCTATTACTATTTAAAAGCCTTCATGCTAGCAGCAAGAGACAATGATGAACTTACAGGCCTATCTCAGAAAGAAGACCTAGAAAAAATGATCAAAACAACTACTAACATTCATACTCTCATAAGAGTTATCACATGTTTTAAATTAGAAATAGAATTCAAAATATCACTAAAACAAATATGTATTAATTACAATCAATTCTACTACCTTGCAGCTGAAGAATTTTGATAAAACATCTTAAAATCTCAATTCCAGAACAATATAAAGACTCTCTCTTCATACAAAACTCTGAAATATCAACCTCCTAAGAAGTAGATAAGGACACATCTACACCTCCAAAAGAAACAACAAAAACAACAGAAAATACTGCTTTTACATCACAAGAGGAAAGTGCAAATCCTCCTTTTCAATAATGTCTTCTACAGAACACATTGATGCAGCTACTACCTCTAAAACTATAATGTCCTCCATACCTATTAGGCCATCTTTAGAGAAGAATAATGACAATAGACAGGCAATAAAGCCTAATATGAGTGAATCTGTAGAAGACACTATATATAATATTTCTAATACCAACACTTCAACTCCCTTAGAAACAGACATTTGTTATAACAAATTTTTAAAATAATATTATCTACCTTTATTATCACAATCTATAACACTTAAGGATTTTATTAAACACCTACACCAAAATCTTTTTTTTGATCCAATCAAAATATCAGTTAACCTCAATAACACAGAAATACACATTTATACTAAAATTACAGATCCTACTATTTCTAACTATATAGATATAAACCCTATTAGATATAAATCCTACGAACATTTGCCTATCCTAACCTCTTAAAACAAACAATACAAAATTATAACAGTTATCATTTTTCAGATTCCAACACTTCAGAAATACAGCACTACAATAACCAATTCTATTTATCAATTAGTATACATAATGTTCAAGAAATTAATGAAGACCTGAAACAACAAGTATGAGAAGACTACTGCCTCTCTAACAACCTTAGCTTTATTAGCATAACAGAAACCAAAATTGCAACCAGTAACTCAATTACCAAATTGCAAAAATCTAAACATTTTACATACTTGTGGTCATGCACTGAAGGTCCTAAAGCAGACATAGCCATTATGATTTACAAATTTATAAAAACCCAAATTCACAAAATATTCACCTTTCCAGGATATGCCATTGCAGTAGATATCTTCTTCAAACACAATTTCAAATCTAGAATTATTTCAGTCTATCTACTATGCAATAATACTTAACTAAGATCATTAGTACAAAATACTGTAATACAATGGCTTCAACAAGCTTATACATTAAACATTCAACCTATTGTCTTAGGGGATTTCAATGCTCCTGATAACATTACTTATTCTGTATCAACTAAATATAAGCTACTTCATTTTTTTTAATACAACATGTATAACCTGACTACATATACTAACAATTCAACACCTACTTGGCAAAGCAACAAATACCAGAGCAGTATAAACTACATTTGGGCCAATCAACCTCTCCTTCAATATCTCAACTCATTTACTATAGATGATCTTGATACTAGTACTCAGAGTGATCATAAAATTCTGAACTTCTATTGGCTCTTTTTTTATACATATATAGGCAAACTCAAACATCTTACCAAAACCCGTAAAAGAACATTCTTATACAAAAATATAAATAAAGATAAATAGCAATAATTTGCAGCCAAGTAACATCAAATCTTAACAATAACAAAACTCTACTCAGCATACAAACCTCAGAATCACTTGAATCTTCCTGGCACAAAATCCAAAACAGTATTATCTCTGCTGCTATACAATATATCCCAAACAAAAAATTTACAGTTAGAAACTTTCAAAATATCTTCTTTACAAAAGCATCATCTTTACATCAACATCTTAAAAAACTAGACAATATAATCAAACAAGTCAAATACTCATTAAAAAACTCTACTCCTATACCACTCCAACACAATCATCTTATTAATCAAATAAACATATTCAACCAGCTTAATGTTCCACCTTTACCAACTATTCACAACTTACTGCCAAACTGGCTAGCATTTACTAAAACTGAATAGAAATCTATTTATCATGCTCACAATATAGAAAATATTAAGAAATAAGACAACAAATTAATGACAATATTTCTAAAAGATGCTTCAAACTTCAATCAAATCCAAAATCAATGATTAATAGTATACTTAACTGTTACAAAGATCTAGTCAAATTTGATAACATTAGAACAAGCAATGATGTAATCACTGACCTCCAAGACATCAAACAGCACATCCAACAACACTTTGACCAATAGACATCCTTTAGACATACCAATTAACAAATCTTTGAATCTAACTGGAAAGAAGAATATAACTGCAAAACATACATCAACTCTAAATAGTACAATGATATTATTAAAAAATTTACTATTACTGAAGTGACTGAAACATTATTTCATCTTCCAAACAACAAGGCCTGTGGCCCATCTGGCATCAGTTATGAAATGTTAAAACATGCAGATACACTCTTTCTTCAAGCAATTACAGCCTTCCTAAATAGATGTATTATTTCAAACCAAATTCCTAAGCAATAAAAAGAGGGTGGAATTTTTTCAATTTCCAAAAAACCTATCTTTGACTGCAACTTAATCAACACCAGACCTATTAGCTTTCTTGAACATGCCAAAAAATTATATACAAAACTTCTTACAAACCACTTAAACCAAGTACTTACCAAACATGAATTCTTATTACCCTATAATTATATAGCTCTGTCAGGCAATAGCACTGCTATATTTATACATATTTTAAATAATTTAATCAAAGATGCATCTTGCAACTCCAAACAACTTTGGCTCATATCTCAAGATATAAGCAAAGCATACAACTCAGTTAATCTGAATCTGTTTGAAAAAGCACTAAATCATTTCAATATGTCCTCTAAGTTAGTTAACATACTTACTAACTTATTAACAGACTGTCAAAACAGAGTAATCACCAACCTTAGCCTAACCAATTCATATACAGTTAAAAATGGAATAGACCAAGAAGAAACAATAACTCTACTATTCTGATGCATTTACTATGATCCTTTTATTCACAGAATTGCATCCTAATATAAAGTTTACTCATTATCTACAACTTGGAAGACCCATCTTCAACCATCCAGATCCCAAAGTCTTAATACATCTATGTCAGTATTAGCTTACATGGATTATACACTCTGGATAGCAAAAACAAAACAAGAACTAGAACAAATTACTCAAACTGCCTTATCCTTTTATCTAATGGCCAATATTCAAATCAATGCTACTAAATCTGTTTTCATTTGTAATTTATCTACATCTAATATTCAATTCTTCAACTCTATCTTAGAATCCATACCTGCCAGCCAACTATTTAAGTTTCTAGATTGTTGGTTTATACTTAACAACAAACAAACTAAACAAATTAAAATTATTCGAGAAGAAACACTTCAGCTTACAAACATTGCTAGTATAAAAAAAATTACGAACAAACAAATTATTTATATAATTAATACAGTTATTATCCCTACAGTTGAATATAGATTGTATAACATTATTAGCCTTACTCCACTTGTAACAACATTTTTGCTAAATACTTAACAATAGCCAAACACAAATCTCATTTAGCACACTTTACTCCCAATAGTACTATGCTTAACCCATACTTGTACAATGTTTACAATATATGGGACATTCAACTTCAATACTATATTACTAGCTTCCTATTACAACTTAACAATCCTAACTTATTAGGAACTTCAACATGGATCAAATTACAACAACTTCAAAACAATCTATGATTAACTATTAACATACTTCAATATCCTAATCCTATTATCGATAGTCCAAATAAATACATACTGAATTTCAAAATTATTCAATTACTAAAACACTTAAACATATCTATAACAGCTAATTCTAATTTTTTATGACCAAACACCATATCATATAATCTTCAATCATTAGAATCAATTTTATCCCAACACCTCCAATACATTAGCTTCAAAAAACAAATCAAAAATCTCAACATTCTATATCTTGAACAGCTCTGTACAACTGACAACACTGTATTACTGAAATAGGAACATTTTTCACCATGACTGTCATACTTACCTAGAGGCCGAAAAGCATTATAGTTTACTTACCTAGAAGACACTCTAATGGCCCATAATAGTTTTAGAATCCTTCTTCCACATTACCAACAACCAGGATACAATCCATTTGCATACAGCTCACAACATATCTCTAAAAAATCTAAACCTTGTTTACTTACATATACTAACAATGAAATTATCATTGGCAAAATCCGCAGATATTTTAAAAATACTAATCAAATATCTATTACATACTGGCAAACAAACATTGATAAAATCATTCTAGCTACTATCCTCTTTTACCAACCCAAAGCTTATCTTGCCAAGGCTGTCATCTGAACTCCAACAGAATTCAGAATTTATATGCAATTAATGTATTAGCTATTATCTTTTTCCAATTCCTAGGAAGAGTCAATTCTAATTCACTAAACTTCAATGCCAACTATATTGATCTTATTTATTCAACAGCTATTAAACACCCACTATTAGTTCCCCCAATACTAACAATTCCAATTTCTAATTCTTATGTTTTTGAAATATTTAAAACTAATAAAGCAGCAAATATTTTGGAACAATACTCAATTCTTAATAGTTCTTAACAACAACTTAACTTTTACACTAACAGTTCAGTAATTAATATTGGAACAGATCAATGTACAATGGTCATTGGCTGGGTCTAGGTTAATAATAATAACCAAATTATTCATAAATTTTCTGCCAAAATCAACTTCTGGCTATCATCCTACAAAGCAGAAGTAATGACTATTCTTTCAGCTATTTCTACTACACTCTGAAATGTAATAGTCAATATTTTTATAGATTCTCAATCTATTATTACTAAATATACCAACATCTATACCACATTCTCTAATCCCAATAAACTTTTCAAATTTAATACATGGCCTATATGGCATACCCTATTGAATATCATTAAATCTTATAATCTCCAAATCAACTTTCATAAAATACAAGCTTATATCGATAATAATTTGAACAACCTTGCTGACTCTCTTGCCAAGCAACATAATCTCTCTTCAGATTTACATTTCAATTATACAAATATCTACAACCCATACCACATGCTATTCTGAAACCAATATTTTATAGAATATCCTATAAGAACATTTATTAAAAACATCTGTAAAGCTTACATTCTGGCAATATGGTCATCTCAAAAATGAAACCAAGAATAGAACCAACTTATTTCAAAAATAGATTGGAGATCCAT